>CAWUFW010017445.1:0-261482 GCA_963921515.1 Calotriton arnoldi
GTGCTTACTTCGTTTCAGTTACGTATTGCTAAATTAGCATTTAAAAACCTTACAAATTCACTGAAAAAACCATAGGTTTTAGGGACAGTTATAGTTAGTTGGACATTGCACTCGTACAAAACCCGTGAAATTCCCCCGTTATAGTTAGTTCATGTAGGAAGGTGGAATCTGACTATATGGTTGCCCCCACTTTTTTCCTGGTGTTTTGCTGGTTTATGACTTAGTTGGACTGGGATCCTGCTATTCAGGGCCCCAGTCTATCTGCTTTCTCTGTAAAAAGGTTTCCATGTGCCTTAGGCACATCTCTGATTGGAATCTGGAGTGCCCTTATAAGTCCCTAGTATATGGTATACTATGTACCCAGGGCATAGGTACCTCAGAGGCCTACCAAGGGCTGCAGCATGTATTGTGCCACCCCTGGAAGGCCATCCAAAATGACACCACAGGTCTGCTACTGCAGCCTGGGTAAGGTGGTGCATGCACCCCTTACTGTGATATAGGTTACCTATATCACTACATACCTACACACATATAAACCTATAAGTCACTCCTATAGCAGGCCTTGTCAATCCTGAAGGCAGAGTGCATGGTTCCTATGTGAGAGGGTGCCCCTGCATGAGCAGGGCCCCTCTGCAGCAGTCGGAGACCCTTCTCTGATGCTGTTTGTAGTGCAGCCTGACCATATACTCTTAAGCGCATTATAACCTCGCGTTAAATGCTAACTTTGGAATGGCTGCACCGAAACATGTCGTGTTTGGTGTCAAACATCTTGGAATACTACCCCCCACCAATTCTGGCGGCGGGGGTAGCATTCCACCCTTCTAGAGGGAGAGACATGTTAACCCTGGCCTGGCCGGTAACCTCTTTCTAAAGCACTGGCATCACAAAATGGATGCTGCTGCCACAGACACAAGTCTGGCCTCCTGCTGCTGGACGAAATTCCAGCAGGGGAGGCCTGGACAATAGGTTTCCTGTCCCAGGGAGGTGTGACCACCTCCCCAGACAGGATAGTGTGTATTGGGGCTGGGCGGGAGCACTTTCGGGTGCTTTGAAGTCCTGCACTGGGGGCACACTTGGTGTCCCTGTGCATACCCCAGTTCAAACCGGATCAGGGGCTTGCAGCCCCTGCTTTGGCGTGAACTGGACAAAGGGAAAGGGTGTAGCCACCCCTCTGCCCTGACCCACCCATAGGTGGGGCCACAGAGTAAGTCCAACCCCTAAACTTAGTATAAGTATAGGAACCCAGTCCTTAGGACTTTAGATTATCCCTGGACAAAACTCTGACACAGAATCCTGGACCTTCGACGCTCTACTACAAGATTAGAGGACAGAAGAATCTCCCTTGGGGTCAAGGAGTGACTCCCCTGCTTGGCAGGCACCAAAGAAGCAATTGTCCGGTCTGCATCGCCTAAGCTCCCGTTGGACGCCGAAGTCTTTGCATCACCAGAGGTGGATTTCCAGACTTCCCCGAGGCTTCCCTGAGTCCCCAGCAAAGCTGAGGCCCGTAGCTGTCGTGGGTAATGTGGAACTGTGACCCCTGGACACTGCACGCATTTGCAAGTGCATCCTCTTCTGGGTCTCCCACGAAGACGTGCTTTGGGCTCCTAGTAGCCCTAGCCTCCAGCACCAACTGCACCGAAGATCACTGGCCTCCACTCCACGAGTGTCCTGTGAGCCAGCTCCACGTGCACCGTCTTGAGGCTCCTTCGCGGTCGCTAGCCTGTTGACTAGTAGCCCTTCACGAAGGCCAATCCTTTTTTTCTTGGGCTCCCTGGTTGCTCCAGGCTTGCCCTCACTTACCCTTGCTGGGTGAGTTCCTCAGACCTTGCTGGTCTGCATCATCGTCAATCTTCATCTACATCGAGACTTGCCGTTGCCAAGGCTTGTTGGGTCCAATCCGGTCGCCAACACCTCAGCACTCGACAAACATCGTGTACCAGCCCGAATCCTGCTCCTGGTTGCCGACAACACCTCCTGGACCTCGTGGCTGAAGAGTCAAGACGACTGTCAACCTACCTGAAGCACTCGACATCGGTGGGCATCTGCTCATCGCCTTCCTGGTCACTGGCTAGTGACCCAGACTCTGTCCCCTCTGCTTTCAGGTTCTTCAGATCTCCGATCCACTCTTGGATCCACCCGGACACTTTCCACTTGGTCGCCAGCAGCACTTTGCAGCAGATCGCCATTCAAATCGACGACGAAACCCGACCCCGAAAGGCACCAATGCACCCGGCTTCCCTGGGTGAGGTAACAAGAGTACTCCAGTGCTCCCGTGGGTAGAGACTCTAGAACGACCTAGTTCTCAAAGGGTTTGCTCCAAGTCCTCCTTTAAGTGTCCCTTTTCTTTAATTTCCAAACCGCGACTTTCTCCATAGAAGTTAACGTCGATTCGCGGCTGTGTAATTACACTGCACGCGTCCCCCGTGGGTCCCCTGTGTCACTACCTTGGGTGGTTCCTTGTGGTCCAAGCACTTCTAGAGGCTCTAGGCCTAGTGTCTAGCTCAGTCGTGGTTCTTATACCACTTTATTGGTATATGGTTTGGTACGCCCCTAGGGCCCAAACGTGTATTTGTGCTATTACTGTGTTTAAATAACTTATAACTTATGTACTTCGAACTCTAGCCTCATAAAGAGACTAGAGGGTGTGTTTAGTAATAAATACATATATTTTGAATATATACCTGGTGTGGTGCTCTTTCATTTGATCACTCAAGAGATTATAGTCTGGTAAAACAAGCTGCTTTACATTCCTTCAAGACTTAGCCTGAAGGCTGCTCTCCATAGCTACCACTAGGATAGCTTTCAATAAAGGTTGTCTTTAACCTATCTCCAATAAGGGGTTGTTTGGACTGGTGCAAGGTGCCCACTATAATTAGTGGACAGCATATGCCAGGCCAACTTCTCACAGTTCAGCTAACTATAACTCGCGCCCCCGCAATGCACTGCTGATGACGTCACATATTACATCACTCATGACATGGTCAGTGACATCACTGATGACATCTCAAATGACATCACTGATGACATCATCCAGTGACTGTGTGTTTCTGTAAAGTTTAAATATTTGTAATATATATAGGGAAAGGCGTATTGAAGAATGAGTGGGTGTATAAGTGTCTGTATGGATGATTTAGTAGGTGCGTGACTAACTCTATAAGTGAGTGATTAAACGTATCTTACTGAATGCATGGGTTAGTGACTAAACTGGGTGAATGTCTGTATCCGTCTGTCTATTGCTGTGTAAGTGGCTGCATGGGTTTGTGAATAGCTACATGAGTGTCTATATGAGTTATTGATTGGTTGTCTGAGTATCTGTATGGGTGCCTGAGTGTTTGTGTGGGTGGGGTGTGTGCGACTCTGTGCATAGATGTGTGAGTGGGTGATTCACTGGGTGGATGGTTTCAAGAGTGCATCTGTGATAGACTGTATGGGTGGGTAAGTATGTGTAAGAGTGTGTTAGTGAGTGAATGTATGTCCCAGTGGTACATGTGTGAGTAACTACATATGTGAAAGGCAGTATATATGTGTGTTGGAGTATATAAATAGCTATAAGTGAGAGTGTGTGATTGTGAGAGTGACTGTATGGATGAGTGTGTGCTTGTATCAGTGATTGTATAAGAGCGTAAGAATGTGCTAGTATTTGTATGAGTAAGTGAGCTGGTGTGTGTATAACTGTATAGGTGAGTAAATGGCAGTGTGTTTAATTATTTGCATGACTGACTAGGTGTGTGAGTACCTCTATGGATGAGTGGCGGTGTTTGAGTGTCTATATAGGAGTATGAGTGCATATGAAAGTCCTGTAATGAGTGACCGTAAGTATGAGTGACTGTACGGGTGAGTGAGCGGATGTGTGTGTAGACCTAAGAATCAGTGAGTGGGTATGTAGTTATTGGTGTTGGAGTGTCTATGGTTTTGCGAATGGCAGTCTGTAATTTAGAGTGAGTGTATCAAAGGTTATATTAGGGTGTGAGGAGGTGCATCAGATTATCACGTGGATGATGTCATCAGTGATGTCATCAGTGATGTCATTTGAGATGTCATCAGTGATGTCATCAGTGATGTCACTGACCATGTCATGAGTGATGTAATATGTGACGTCATCAGCAGTGCATTGCGGGCGCGAGTTATAGTTAGCTGAACTAACTATAACGGGGGAATTTCACGGGTTTTGTACGAGTGCAATGTCCAACTAACTATAACTATCCCTAAAACCTATGGTTTTTTCAGTGAATTTGTAAGGTTTTTTAAATGCTAATTTCTAACTATAACGTGCCTGAAACCTATGGTTTTTTCAGTGAATTTCAAAGGTTTTTTAAATGCTAATTCCTAACTATAACATGTCTGAAACCTATGGTTTTTTTCAGTGAATTTCAAAGGTTTTGTAAATGACAATTTTTAAATGTATTAATTGTTATATTTATTTTTTGATACTGATTTACTACATTTTTTTAAACTATTTATTTTTACATATTTTATTTTTTAAATTACATTGTAATTACATTATACATTACATTACAAAATATACTTTCTCAGAATGAATTACTTTAGTTTAAATACTTTGCAAATAGGCAATAGACTTTTAAGTACAGTAGTTACAGTTGTTGCAATGGGCAACACAATTTCAAACACAATGCAACATTGAGCTCAATGTGAATTTCTAGTTAAATGTAATTAGTTACTTTATGGATTACTTTTCTAACCACAGGACTGGATCCTAGATTCAGTCCTGGGACATCTCCTGTAAACAGTTGAGTAAAAGCGTTTTGGTTACAGTAGTGATTTTTAAGGAATATTATTGTATTTTAAAAGTTGACACTTAGAAACTTTTTCACATAGAATCACCAATGTTATCCTATGGGAGGAAATTCCCTTAGCAGGTAAGTAGTGTTATCGTTACTTTTTCTTACTCAGTGGTGGATCCTGGATCCAGCACTGGTGCATCTCCTGTAACCAGTTGAAAGAATGCGTTTAAGTCATACAGGCGATTTTTAAGGAATATTTGTAGTTTGTGAAAATCGACACTGAAACTTTTCTGCTGAAAACCAGACAATGGATTCCAATGGAAGGAAATACAAGTTACTGGTAAGTACGGTTAGAATTACTTTTCAGGGTCAGTGCTGGGCTAAAAGATGCAGCACTGGGTTCTCTCCTGATAACAGGTGAGTAAATCAGAATTCGTAGTTCGGCTGATTTTAGAGGAATATTATAAAGTTCCAAAACTCCACACTTAGAAGAATTTCCAAGTGAAACCAGTCAATGTTAGCCTATGGAAGGAAATTCAAGTTACTGGTAAGTACGGTTAAAATTACTTTTCAGGATCAGTACTGGGCTCAAAGATGCAGCACTGAGGTCTCTCCTGATAACCGGTGAGTAAATCGGAATTCGTAGTTCGGCTGATTTTAGAGGAATATTTGTATGTTTCAAAAATCGACACTTAGAAACTTTTTCAGCAAAAGGCAGGCCATGATATCCTATGGAAGGAAATTCAAGTTACTGGTAAGTACGGTTAAAATTACTTTTCAGGATCAGTACTGGGCTCAAAGATGCAGCACTGAGGTCTCTCCTGATAACAGGTGAGTAAATCGGAATTCGTAGTTTGGCTGATTTTAGAGGAATATTATAAAGTTCCAAAACTCCACACTTAGAAGAATTTCCAAGTGAAACCAGTCAATGTTAGCCTATGGAAGGAAATTCAAGTTACTGGTAAGTACGGTTAAAATTACTTTTCAGGATCAGTACTGGGCTCAAAGATGCAGCACTGAGGTCTCTCCTGATAACCGGTGAGTAAATCGGAATTCGTAGTTCGGCTGATTTTAGAGGAATATTTGTATGTTTCAAAAATCGACACTTAGAAACTTTTTCAGCAAAAAGCAGGCAATGATATCCTATGGAAGGAAATCCAAGTTACTGGTAAGTACGGTTAAAATTACTTTTCAGGATCAGTACTGGGCTCAAAGATGCAGCACTGAGGTCTCTCCTGATAACAGGTGAGTAAATCGGAATTCGTAGTTCGGCTGATTTTAGAGGAATATTTGCACAGTGGTGAAGGGAGGGGGCGGGGCTTCAGGTGACATGTCTGCAAACAGGCCCCGTGGCGCGTTTTAAGATGGGGAATTAAATCCCCCTCAATCCCAAGGGTCCCTAGGGGCCAAGTAGCCCACCAGATACCTCCAGTATGCGCCAGAGAGCTGCGTTGCAGAGAGGTGTTCAGAGGCCACGCCCCTTTTTGCACCTCTCTGCAACGCAGCTCTGTGGCGCTTTCTGGACGTACCTGGTGGGCTAGTTGGCCCCCAGGGACCCTCAGGATTGAAGGGGATTTAATTCCCCATCTTAAAACGCGCAACGGGGCCTGTTTGCACACATGTCACCTGAAGCCCCTCCCCTCCCTTCCCCACTGTGCAAACGCGCCCCGTGGCGTGTTTTAAGTTGGGGAATTAAGTCCCCTTGAATCCTGAGGGTCCCTGGAATCCAACTAGCCCACCATGTACCTCCAAAGCGCCACAGAGCTGCGTTGCAGAGAGGTGTAAAAGGGGCGTGGCCTCTGTACACCTCTCTGCAACGCAGCCCTAGGCGCATACTGGAGGTTGCTGGTGGGCTAGTTGGCCCCAGGGACCCCCAGTATTCAAGGGGAATTCGTTCCCCTCTGCAAACGCGCCAGGGGGCGCGTTCCCCCTCTGCAAACGCGCCAGGGGGCGTGTTTGCAGTGTCGTAAAGGAAGGGGGCGGGGCCTGCGGCATGATCGTTTTTTTCTGCCCAGGGGATCCTTGTGGGACCCCCTGAGCAGACCTAGGGGGTCAGGGTGTTTCTTCCCTGCCCCGTTTGTGCGTTTTGCACACTTGTTTCTTGTGGTTTTTTTTTTAAATCAGCGGGATCCGCGCACCCTAAGCGCATCCGGCCATTTAAAAAAAAAAAAAAATGCTTTTTTCTGCCCAGGGGGTCCTTGTGGGACCCCCTGAGCAGACCTAGGGGGTCAGGGTGTTTCTACCCTGCCCCCTTTGTGCGTTTTGCGCACTTGTTTCTGTGCCTCGGTTCTACCGAGGCATAAAATGGCTGCCAACACTTCCTGATTTGGAGTGTTGACAGCCAATTAGCATGCAGCTCGTGATCGGGACGGTGCGCGCAGGGTGCGCTCAGGGTGCGCGAATCCGACGCGGCCATAGATATATATGTGATTTTCCTTTTGATTTTCTCAGGAACTACTGAACGGATTTACACCATTTAACAAAAAGGGTTCTTTCTGAACCAAGAACTACCTCTTTGCCAAATTTGGTGAAATTCCGTTCAGCAGTTCGAGCTGTAGCCGTGGCTAAAGTTTCCTATGGGAAAATGAATGGGGAAAACACGTTTTGGGACCCCCCTTTTTTCTCGGCCCCCGCTTGACGAATCACCTTGAGACTTTCAGGATAGGAGCGGACTGGAGCGGGCCACAAAGTTTTAAAATTTCGCGAAGATTCGTCAACCGACGCAAGAGTTATTTCAAATAGAATGTTGCGGATTTCCTATGGAAAATAGGTCCTAACGATAACTATCTACTGGCGACCGCCAGTAGATAATATATTGCCTACTGGCGTTTGCCAGTAGGTAGTTATAGGGAGGGTCTAGTTTTCATCGGAGGAGCGTTTCTTCATTTGCCAATAACTTTGGCATCGTTTGACAAATCCTCACGAAATCTTTAAAACTAATACGCCAGTCACTTCAGCTCGTGCCTTGACAATTTCGGGGTGATCCGTCAAGCTGGGGCCGAGAAAAAGGGGGGGGCCCAAAATGCTTTTTCTCCATGTTAATTTCCATCGAAATCTTTAGACACGTCTACAGCCTGAACTGCTGAGCGGATTTACACCAAATTTGGCAAAAGGTAGTTCTTGGTCCAGAAAGCACTCTTTTTGTTAAATAATATAAATCAATTCAGTAGTTGCTGAGAAATTTAAATAATTCCCAGATATACAACTGTGGCCACAGTGTATTTGCGACCTCTCCCGATCTCGTGCCTGAAATCTGATTGTGATTTGAGATGTCATCAGTGATGTCATTAGTGATGTCACTGACCATGTCATGAGTGATGTAATATGTGAGGTCATAAGCAGTGCATTGCGGGGGCGCAAGTTATAGTTAACTCAGGTAACTATAATGGTTGAATTTCTCTGGTTTTGTACGATTGAAATGTCAGCCTAACTATAATGTCCATGTAATCTTATGTGAATACAGAATGTGTTGTGTACTGGTCTGTAGTATAAAGTAACAATATCTACATCATGTTGTTCCATATGAAAAAGGCCTATATTGCCATGCGTATGTGTCAATTCAAGTTCAGTAAGACAACTTGCCACACACAAAGCATCAGCTGATGTATTAATAAATTAAGTGTAAATATCCATGTCACATTTTGAAAATTAAAGTACACGTTGCTAAGCAAATAGCCATGCTAAAATAAGTTAACAAATAAAAGGCTGGGTAAATGTCATGCAGGAAAGCAAGAATATCATAGGTGATAAAAGGGCAAATGTATGTGTGAGTGTCAAACATGATGGCACTGCCACTACCTATGTAGGGCTAAATGTATACAAGATAATCTGATCATATGTTTGATACTTTGCAAACATATTGAGTGTAAATATCATATAGCTGTTAAGAGTATTATAAAGTACTTATCATAGTAACCTACTGCCTAAACGTGAAAGTTAGCATGTTTATGTGTTGAATGTTTCACACCAAGGACATTATGTGCAATGGTACATATAAGTTGAACATACACATGTAAACCAGTGGTCAACAGTACCTAAGACATATCTGTTAAAAAGTTAAAGAAATGTGCATGAGTTTGCCTGCATACATAACAGACATAGTTAGTTTTGTCTAAGTAATAATGTACCAATCCATTCCACTTTTCCACTGTTCAGGTATATTCAACTTTTCAGGTGACCAAGAATATGGTTTGCAGCCATGGCTCATGACCCTATTCCAAAATCCACAGAGTGAGGGACAAAAAAGGCCCAACTCTGTTCTGACCAAAACAAGGAATGTCGTTCAATGGATGTTTGGGGTCCTAAAGTCCCAGTTCCACTACCTGGACTTCTCTACTTGCCTCCTGTTTTCTGCAAGATCATACTAGTATGTGCAATTTTGTATAACATCTGTTTGCAAACCAATGTGCTGTCGGACAATAAGGCAGAAATTCCACATGAACTGGAAGAGGAGGATGAAAATGATACTGACATAGAGCACACAATGGCAGGTCGGAGGAGACTGGACCAAATTGTGGCAAAAAACGACTTAATAAAATGGAAATGATGTTAATAATGACAGAAGTGATGTCAAGTTATACAATAAATATATGTTTTGAACGTATTCATTGTGTGGTGTATGTGTCAATGTCAAGGTACCTATGTAGTCACTCACATATCCTCAACTAGCTGTAGGCCGCAATATGTATAATTTTAATGTATGAGCTGTTGATAAACATGGGCAAATCTCCAACTAAGAACAAATCAACACTACAAGCCAATGTGATGCAGCGCACTGCATGAAAGGAAGAGGCCAGGATTGCCCCATATCTGGATAGATTAGATATGGGTCATTCCTGTCCTCCCTATCTTAGGCAGTGCAATGCAGCACAGCAAGCTGTCTTGCTGTGTTCTGCTGCATGAAAGCATTTTAAATGTAGCACACAGTGTATGATGAATCTCCCAATAAGTCAGTCCCTGAGCCAATGTTCAAATTGATGTGTTTTTCACATATGGACTACCATGCAGAGTGGCAGGAATTTGCTGGTACATTTGTTGCAGCAGATACCATAACTGATCATGGGAGACATCTGGCATGGCCAAAGGCCTAGTCTCAGGAGTAGATGTATAAATGACATTTGCAAAGATTGCATGCATGCACGTGTAGGGATCCATAAAACATCACACACCTAACACCTTTCCAGGGCTGCTTGATGTGAAGTCTACATTTGCCCACACATGATACAATACACATTTACCTTGCTTTGCAGAGCAGTGCAAGGAGGCTCAAATATTATATATATTAAAATGCTAAAGTAGCAATGTGTGGCATTTATCAGAAAAGTAAGACAAGCGAGATGTTTGCCAACCATCACATCACTTCAGGAAGACAGAGGGGCATATTCTCAAGGACTTATCGCCGAGTTATTGGCACTTTAGCGCAGCAAAAGTGGCAAAAGAATTATCGCCCCATTCCCAAGCTCGTGCAAACTGCCCACATCGCCAGTTTAACAGCGATAGCTGCCGCAAAAAACATTGCCACGGATGAGAGAGACAACTAACGCTAATGATATACAGAGTAGGCGTTCCCGTGCAAAAACACACGAAAACACCACTTCGCGATATTCTCAACTTCCAGCCAGATCTGCGATGCGAATCAAAAACAGGCGATAAGGCGCGTTAGCAGCAAGGATTTAACACCTGCTTTTTACTGGTGTTAAGCAGGATGACAAACTGCAGTAGAAAGGGAGCCCAGCCCAGAGCCACATCTGAAGACCAACAGATGCCATGGAGACACTGATCATGCAGCTCGGAGACCCAAGAGGGCCACAACACCCACCACCACCCCCCCCCCAGACCCCCCCCGGACCACCACCCCCCCTTCTACCACCGAGGCAGTGCAGAACAGGACAGCGGACTTTCCGAAAACGGCATGGCCCCTCAGCCACACAATAGCAGAATGTGGGGAGAGGTGGGAACCAAGTATGTGTGAAGGAGGCAAGTCACCCATGAATAAGAATGCACACAATGCCAAGTGTGGCGGTGATGTGCTGGACAGACCTCAGTATGCAAAGCACAGACCTATCCATAGGGACATATACTGCAGGTGTTTGCAGTGTCGTGGACAGTGGACGCAACCATGTTACCTCAGGCAGTGGGGAAGATCTCGGTCATCTAGCTGTGCCATCCCCCCCTGTAAGCGTAAGCGGAGTGGGTTTGTCCAGCGTACGCCAGCCCAGCATAGGAGTGTGGATAAATAGGCCGGGGCTCTGGGCGTGGTTCACTTCCGGGATGGCCAACGCATCTGCCAGGGCGGCGCCCCTTACCCTGCCACGAGTCTGCCGCCGTGACCGCCAGCCTCCTCAGCCAAACGCTGGCTTCTGCGACACAGGCCCCCAGCGCACCCAGCCGCACAGCACCACAGAGTTATGTGTGTGCTGGATACTGCCTCCAGCCTACACTGCGGTCAGCAGGGCTAACAATTCAGATTGAGTCGCGATTGCAGATGACGCAGTCCAGTCGGCAACAGAAATTAACCCCAGTGCGGCCCGCCCGGACCTCGCATCATCGCTGGCTGCACACCCCCTGAGCACCACAGGTGCCACTAACTCTGTGCACCACAAGTCAACGCCACGTGGCCATATTGAGGCAGAATTCAATAGGCAAAAAACATTGCTCCCAGTGCGGCCCGCACGGACCACGCATCATCGCTGGCTGCGCACCCCCTGAGCACCACAGGTGCCACTAACTGTGCACCACAGCTCATGGACCCTTTATGATTGAGTCACGTGCTGTGGACTGCGGACGCAACAATGTCACCTCAGGCACTGTGGAAGACCTGGGAAGATGATGATGAAGATGAGGCAGGTGTAACACACCCCACTGCAGCTGCGGCAGGAATATCCCGAAGGGACACAATCATTGACAATTTCTTCACATGAGCACACCCAGCTCTGGTGCCACTATCTCAGTGCACCACAAGTCATGGCCCCTTCTGGTGGTGTGTCGGAGCTGTCCCTGAGCTGTTGGAGTGCATCGGTGTAGATGTTGGGGAGGTTCTCTTCATCATCAGTGCTGTGTTGTTGGGTCTTCTCTGCAGGAGGTGTTGATTCTCCCTCAGCAATGTGAAGGGAAATGCAGATTGACATTGTGTTCACATGTATGTTCACGCATTGTGCAAGTTTACTGTCAGACTGCATGGCAATGTACATTGTGACTGTGTATGAGGAGACGAATATTTGAAGCGGGACACTTGGCATTTCTACACCATCAGGGATGTTAGGTTGTTACTTGTACATTGTCATCTCACAGTTTCCTGCTATGCCAAATGTGAATGGCCATTTTCTAAACACAGGCGGCAGCAGTTGTGTCCTCTGTTCTGTTGTGAAAGTGTTGCAGTTTGTACCACATTGTTGTCAATGTTGGGGTGCTCTGCATCTTGTGTGTGTGCTGCATTGTGGGTGATTTGCCCCTTCGGGTCTGATTTTGCTGGCCCTTATCCCTTTCAGGTGGTGTGCCTTTCACTTCTGTGCTTATGCAGTGCTGAGCTGTTGCAGACTTGGGTAAATTGGGCCCGTGGTCCGAGTTGTGACTCTTGGGCATGGTTTGTCCGCAGATGTGCTATACTTAATTGTGCATGTGTGCCATTGTGCCCATCTCCCCCCGTCCCCCCAGTCCATGGTCGTTACTCACCCTGTTGCTGTTGGCTCAGGTCATGTTATGCAGGGTCCGGTCCCCCGACTCCTGCCACTGTCTCCCCAATGATGGTCCCAGGCTGGTCCTCTGTGGGGCTTGTGGGGTTCTGGTTGTCCTCTGTTCTTGCTCCGGCTACCTCCATGGTGCTTCACAGTTGTTTGGGTCTTGTTTGTGTTTTTGGTTGCCGCTTTTATAGTGATTTTGGCCGCCTGACTTGTGGGACTTGCAGGCTGGCGCAGCTTATCGCTGGTTTGGTATCGCGGTTGGGCCCATCGCGACTTTTTCCGCGTTCGGGTTTGGATTTTTATCGCCGTCCTGGTGATGTTATCATGGCAATTTGACGCGTTATCGCGAGACTATCGCATGTTACCGCCGTGTTGAGAATACGACGTTAACACAGAGTTATTTTCCCGCGATAGACGGCGATATGAAAACGTGCGTTAGCCTTTTTTGGTGATGATTATCGCACGTTCTTGAGAATATCCCCCAGAGATGGGTGATGTGAGAAGCATGTATGTTAAAATGCAGAATGGTTGTGGACATACACAAAAGTAATAAATGTGGTGCAATGGTGGTGTTGGGAAGGAAATTTCACCTGCATGGTCTCAGTACTGCGGTGAATGTATGACATTGTTCTGCATTCTGTCCATCAACTGTTGTTTTTGCATTTGTCACCCCGAGTGGGACGGGTATGCCCAGACGTGGGTCCTGTGCTCTCCATGCCACTGGAATCAAGCTATCCTGGCTGAAGAGGGGTGAAACCCCGAAACCGGTCCTAGGATGCTTGTTTCCAGTCCAGGGAGGACCTGGCTTGGCAGTTCGGGCTGGACTGTTCCCATGAGGCACAGGGTCAAGACTGATTTGCATATGGCTGGGTTCAAACTGGAATGGCATGGTGAGCAAAAAAATGATGGATTTAGGCCCAGATCTCTGTACTGGGGTGAATGTATGACATTGTTCTGCATTCTGTCCATCAACTGTTGTTTTTGCATTTGTCACCCCGAGTGGGACGGGTATGCCCAGACGTGGGTCCCGTGCTCTCCATGCCACTGGAATCAAGCTATCCTGGCTGAAGAGGGGTGAAACCCGAAACCGGTCCTAGGATGTTTGTTTCCAGTCCAGGGAGGACCTGGCTTGGCAGTTCGGGCTGGACTGTTCCCATGAGGCACAGGGTCAAGACTGATTTGCATATGGCTGGGTTCAAACTGGAATGGCATGGTGAGCAAAAAAATGATGGATTTAGGCCCAGATCTCTGTACTGGGGTGAATGTATGACATTGTTCTGCATTCTGTCCATCAACTGTTGTTTTTGCATTTGTCACCCCGAGTGGGACGGGTATGCCCAGACGTGGGTCCCGTGCTCTCCATGCCACTGGAATCAAGCTATCCTGGCTGAAGAGGGTGAAACCCCGAAACCGGTCCTAGGATGCTTGTTTCCAGTCCAGGGAGGAACTGGCTTGGCATTTCGGGCTGGACTGTTCCCATGAGGCACAGGGTCAAGACTGATTTGCATATGGCTGGGTTCAAACTGGAATGGCATGGTGAGCAAAAAATGATGGATTTAGGCCCAGATATCTGTACTGGGGTGAATGTATGACATTGTTCTGCATTCTGTCCATCAACTGTTGTTTTTGCATTTGTCACCCCGAGTGGGACGGGTATGCCCAGACGTGGGTCCCGTGCTCTCCATGCCACTGGAATCAAGCTATCCTGGCTGAAGAGGGTGAAACCCGAAACCGGTCCTAGGATGCTTGTTTCCAGTCCAGGGAGGACCTGGCTTGGCAGTTCGGGCTGGACTGTTCCCATGAGGCACAGGGTCAAGACTGATTTGCATATGGCTGGGTTCAAACTGGAATGGCATGGTGAGCAAAAAAATGATGGATTTAGGCCCAGATCTCTGTACTGCGGTGAATGTATGACATTGTTCTGCATTCTGTCCATCAACTGTTGTTTTTGCATTTGTCACCCCGATTGGGACGGGTATGCCCAGACGTGGGTCCCGTGCTCTCCATGCCACTGGAATCAAGCTATCCTGGCTGAAGAGGGGTGAAACCCCGAAACCGGTCCTAGGATGCTTGTTTCCAGTCCAGGGAGGACCTGGCTTGGCAGTTCGGGCTGGACTGTTCCCATGAGGCACAGGGTCAAGACCGATTTGCATATGGCTGGGTTCAAACTGGAATGGCATGGTGAGCAAAAAAATGATGGATTTAGGCCCAGATCTCTGTACTGGGGTGAATGTATGACATTGTTCTGCATTCTGTCCATCAACTGTTGTTTTTGCATTTGTCACCCCGAGTGGGACGGGTATGCCCAGACGTGGGTCCCGTGCTCTCCATGCCACTGGAATCAAGCTATCCTGGCTGAAGAGGGTGAAACCCCGAAACCGGTCCTAGGATGCTTGTTTCCAGTCCAGGGAGGACCTGGCTTGGCAGTTCGGGCTGGACTGTTCCCATGAGGCACAGGGTCAAGACTGATTTGCATATGGCTGGGTTCAAACTGGAATGGCATGGTGAGCAAAAAATGATGGATTTAGGCCCAGATCTCTGTACTGGGGTGAATGTATGACATTGTTCTGCATTCTGTCCATCAACTGTTGTTTTTGCATTTGTCACCCCGAGTGGGACGGGTATGCCCAGACGTGGGTCCCGTGCTCTCCATGCCACTGGAATCAAGCTATCCTGGCTGAAGAGGGGTGAAACCCCGAAACCGGTCCTAGGATGCTTGTTTCCAGTCCAGGGAGGACCTGGCTTGGCAGTTCGGGCTGGACTGTTCCCATGAGGCACAGGGTCAAGACTGATTTGCATATGGCTGGGTTCAAACTGGAATGGCATGGTGAGCAAAAAAATGATGGATCTAGGCCCAGATCTCTGTACTGGGGTGAATGTATGACATTGTTCTGCATTCTGTCCATCAACTGTTGTTTTTGCATTTGTCACCCCGAGTGGGACGGGTATGCCCAGACGTGGGTCCCGTGCTCTCCATGCCACTGAAATCAAGCTATCCTGGCTGAAGAGGGGTGAAACCCCGAAACCGGTCCTAGGATGCTTGTTTCCAGTCCAGGGAGGACCTGGCTTGGCAGTTCGGGCTGGACTGTTCCCATGAGGCACAGGGTCAAGACTGATTTGCATATGGCTGGGTTCAAACTGGAATGGCATGGTGAGCAAAAAAATGATGGATTTAGGCCCAGATCTCTGTACTGGGGTGAATGTATGACATTGTTCTGCATTCTGTCCATCAACTGTTGTTTTTGCATTTGTCACCCCGAGTGGGACGGGTATGCCCAGACGTGGGTCCCGTGCTCTCCATGCCACTGGAATCAAGCTATCCTGGCTGAAGAGGGTGAAACCCCGAAACCGGTCCTAGGATGCTTGTTTCCAGTCCAGGGAGGACCTGGCTTGGCAGTTCGGGCTGGACTGTTCCCATGAGGCACAGGGTCAAGACCGATTTGCATATGGCTGGGTTCAAACTGGAATGGCATGGTGAGCAAAAAATGATGGATTTAGGCCCAGATCTCTGTACTGGGGTGAATGTATGACATTGTTCTGCATTCTGTCCATCAACTGTTGTTTTTGCATTTGTCACCCCGAGTGGGACGGGTATGCCCAGACGTGGGTCCGTGCTCTCCATGCCACTGGAATCAAGCTATCCTGGCTGAAGAGGGGTGAAACCCCGAAACCGGTCCTAGGATGCTTGTTTCCAGTCCAGGGAGGACCTGGCTTGGCAGTTCGGGCTGGACTGTTCCCATGAGGCACAGGGTCAAGACTGATTTGCATATGGCTGGGTTCAAACTGGAATGGCATGGTGAGCAAAAAAATGATGGATTTAGGCCCAGATCTCTGTACTGGGGTGAATGTATGACATTGTTCTGCATTCTGTCCATCAACTGTTGTTTTTGCATTTGTCACCCCGAGTGGGACGGGTATGCCCAGACGTCGGTCCCGTGCTCTCCATGCCACTGGAATCAAGCTATCCTGGCTGAAGAGGGGTGAAACCCCGAAACCGGTCCTAGGATGCTTGTTTCCAGTCCAGGGAGGACCTGGCTTGGCAGTTCGGGCTGGACTGTTCCCATGAGGCACAGGGTCAAGACTGATTTGCATATGGCTGGGTTCAAACTGGAATGGCATGGTGAGCAAAAAAATGATGGATCTAGGCCCAGATCTCTGTACTGGGGTGAATGTATGACATTGTTCTGCATTCTGTCCATCAACTGTTGTTTTTGCATTTGTCACCCCGAGTGGGACGGGTATGCCCAGACGTGGGTCCCGTGCTCTCCATGCCACTGGAATCAAGCTATCCTGGCTGAAGAGGGTGAAACCCCGAAACCGGTCCTAGGATGCTTGTTTCCAGTCCAGGGAGGACCTGGCTTGGCAGTTCGGGCTGGACTGTTCCCATGAGGCACATGGTCAAGACTGATTTGCATATAGCTGGGTTCAAACTGGAATGGCATGGTGAGCAAAAAAATGATGGATTTAGGCCCAGATCTCTGCACTGGGGTGAATGTATGACATTGTTCTGCATTCTGTCCATCAACTGTTGTTTTTGCATTTGTCACCCCGAGTGGGACGGGTATGCCCAGACGTGGGTCCCGTGCTCTCCATGCCACTGGAATCAAGCTATCCTGGCTGAAGAGGGGTGAAACCCCGAAACCGGTCCTAGGATGCTTGTTTCCAGTCCAGGGAGGACCTGGCTTGGCAGTTCGGGCTGGACTGTTCCCATGAGGCACAGGGTCAAGACTGATTTGCATATGGCTGGGTTCAAACTGGAATGGCATGGTGAGCAAAAAAATGATGGATCTAGGCCCAGATCTCTGTACTGGGGTGAATGTATGACATTGTTCTGCATTCTGTCCATCAACTGTTGTTTTTGCATTTGTCACCCCGAGTGGGACGGGTATGCCCAGACGTGGGTCCCGTGCTCTCCATGCCACTGGAATCAAGCTATCCTGGCTGAAGAGGGGTGAAACCCGAAACCGGTCCTAGGATGCTTGTTTCCAGTCCAGGGAGGACCTGGCTTGGCAGTTCGGGCTGGACTGTTCCCATGAGGCACAGGGTCAAGACTGATTTGCATATGGCTGGGTTCAAACTGGAATGGCATGGTGAGCAAAAAAATGATGGATTTAGGCCCAGATCTCTGTACTGGGGTGAATGTATGACATTGTTCTGCATTCTGTCCATCAACTGTTGTTTTTGCATTTGTCACCCCGAGTGGGACGGGTATGCCCAGACGTGGGTCCCGTGCTCTCCATGCCACTGGAATCAAGCTATCCTGGCTGAAGAGGGGTGAAACCCCGAAACCGGTCCTAGGATAGCTTGTTTCCAGTCCAGGGAGGACCTGGCTTGGCAGTTCGGGCTGGACTGTTCCCATGAGGCACAGGGTCAAGACTGATTTGCATATGGCTGGGTTCAAACTGGAATGGCATGGTGAGCAAAAAAATGATGGATTTAGGCCCAGATCTCTGTACTGGGGTGAATGTATGACATTGTTCTGCATTCTGTCCATCAACTGTTGTTTTTGCAAGAGTTGTGTACCCCTGCCCTGAGCGCCCAACTGTATTGTGGTCTGGTTCACTAATGCAGGTATATACTCATAAGGGAACATGGAATATGCATGTGTGCCATGACATAGGCCTGTGTCATAGATTGCAGTCTTGTTGGATCAGGAGGGCCACGCAAAGACCTACCCTAGTTGTGGTATGCTACTGCCTACACCAGGAGTAAAACCGGGCACATGTGGGGGTGGTAGAATACTGTGTAATGTACAGTAGTTGTGAACATGACCATTCAACACTGAGTCACTGGAGTGAGGCCTACTGGCTCAGTCACCTCTTCAAAAGTTCTACTGCTGTGTGTTTGATTGTCCAGCAAAGCTGCAAACTGGATGGGACATACAATGGAGTATGGGAGAGCCAGCGTGTCTCTGTGCTTCCCTAATAGTATGTTGAATCCATCATACATCACAAGGATGAGGCCTGGACACATCTCAGGAAGGGAGAGAGTGGGATGAATAGGGAACCTAAAAAGGTGGGGCAGATGGCCCAAGATCAACCTTTTAATGCACATATAACTGTGGATGACATCCAGGTGTGTACCCTAGTAATTCATATGATTATTGATGTGGGAGCAATCTGCTCTGGAGTCCTGCCTTGCTGTGCTACCCTGCTGCCTGCTGATCCCCCAGCTGGGTGATAAGGACTGTGCATGCATCCCTTGAACTCAGAGTGACTTCAATGGCAATCTGCCTGGCCTCCATTTATGAAGTCTAAGGGACATAAAACTCTTCCAACTACGCTGCTTCAGCACCTGGACTCTGCCATCTGTCAGTCTGCCTTGCCAAGTGGTGCCACCCCAGTCCTGGACTCCTGGAAGTGGGCCTATGGTGTTTGCTCCAGCAGAAGCCACGCTTCTTCTGTAGATTCTGTGTATCGCTTCTGTTGCGTGGTCCAGAACCAACCCATCGTCCCTGTTGCGCAGGTCGGAACCGGTGCATCACCCTGTTGCACAGCTCTATATCGGCGTTAGACCTGAAAGCCTTGGGGTGGTCTTCACCCAACTTTTTATTTACATCCCTACATTTTTCTGACCTTGTATTTACTAGGCTTTAGTTCTGCTCAATTTAGCACTGCTAAACCGTGCTAAAGTGCTTTTGCTCTCTCCCCTAAACATGGTAAAATTGGTTTATCCCCAATTGACATGTTTAATTTATTTATAAGTCCCTATTAAAGTGCACTACATGTACAATGGGCTTGTAAATGAATTGCTACTAGTGGGCCTGTAGCACTGATTGTGAAACCCACATAAGTAGCCCCTTACCCATGTCTCAGGCCTGCCATTGCAGAGCCTGCCTGTTCAGCTTACTGCCACTTCGACTTGGCATTTAAAGCTACTTGCTAAGCCTTAAACTCCCCATTTATTACACCTAGTCACCCCTAAGGTGGCCCTAGGTAGCCCTAAGGGCAGGGTGCTGTGTAAATAATAGGTAGAACATGTTCTTTTAAGTCTACATGTCCTGGTTGTGACAAACAGCTCAATTCGTTTTCACTACTGTGAGGCCTACTCCTCTCATAGGGCAACATTGGGAATTCCTTAACACACTTTTTAAGCTAGAATTCCTGATCAGAAAGGACTAGCTGCATTATGCTTTATATCTTTGGAATGGTAATGATAAATCCTCCTTACTGGGAAAGCTGGATTTAACATTGCTATTTTAGAAATGTCACTTTTAGAAAATGGGCATTTCTCTGCTCTTAGCTCTGTGTGCCTTGCAGCCTGCCTGCAGTACACGTCTGGGGTGGGAGACAGCTACACTTTTTGCATTCCCTCTAGACAGCCACAAACAAAGGAAAGCTAGGTGTGTCTGAATATCCATCGACATACATCTGCGTTATGGGCAGTAAGGGAGGCAAAGGCTGACACGTCCGACCCTACACAAAGGACTGATTAGCCCCTATTAATAGTCTGGAGCCAGGGCTGGGAAGAAAGGATATTGTGCACTTCAAAGCTTGCTGGCTTGCCCCCTGTTGCCTAAATCTCAGGGACTCAAAAGAATTAGAACTCTCCTTTTCCAACCCGGGGGTCCATCTGCTGGTGAGTCTGTATTGTGATAAGGTGCCAACCCAGTCCTGGACCCTTGGACGTGGACCTAGGGGTCTGCTGCAGTATTATCGACTTACAGTCTGCTGTCTCTGGAATCGGATCAGCGCATCGCACCCGGAGCCACCGCATCACACTCAGAACTGCCACACTCCGGGGAAAGATGCTTCACTCACAGCCCTCGTCACATCGCCGCTGATGCATTGGGGATCATCAAAGCATAACTCAGCTGCACCCCACCACTGTTGACGCGAACCAAGGATCAAGGAACTTGTGTTACAGAAGTATCTGAAGTCTCCAGAAGCTGTTGGAAGGTGTTCTCATCCACGGGAGGCAGGATGGTATGACCAACAGGTTGGGCATCACAAACAGGCTGATCTCCTGTCCCTCTGGAAAGAAATAGAAATATGTTACAAAGAATCCATGATTAAAATTGACATAAGTGATTTTTGTAACATTCAGACAGTTTATTTCATCACTTCCAGGTACACAGGGATATGTGAAACATGTTTCTACAAGTAAATAGGGCCATGTTACACTATTGTTGCTTTCCACAAGACAATACATGTGCATTGTTCATGCAACCTCAGTATTAACTAGGGGGCCTATTTGTGTAATTACACACCACGCAACACAGCTAGGCAGCTTGCTGGCCTGGCCTGCCCTGCCTGAAAGAGTGAGTACAGGAACAGGACACATTTTACATATTATGGTGCATTTCTGCTTTCAACAAGGACAGATGAAAAATTTGCTTCTAAGCATCACTTCTGAGACCATTACACCATGTGGAAAGTGTGCCTGCATTATCTGTAGACATCAATTGGCACCCCTGCAGTAGCCAAGGTCAGTTATACTTTGTTATCTCTATCATAATCCTGCACTTTCACACAGCACAACACACCAAGCTGCCTTGTTGTACTGTCTTGTATGCAATTTGTGCAATATTGTGCCCTAGGTGACATATTTGACACACATCCACACAACTGTACACAGCAGGCAACCTTGATGCACTGCATAAAAGGGGAAAGGCATGTATATGCCATAATTAAACATTTTCAGGGGATTCCTGTAATTTCCTAGCACACACGCCTCCATCAGCTCCAGACTCCACAACAGTAGAAACTGAGAACTATCTCTGAAGTGGATAGCCACCATCACACTTGGAAGTATGCAACAGCTCAAGCTCACTCCAGTTCCTCAGAACCCAAGGAGCTCATCGGTAGAGTCCAGCAAATCTCTTCACTCAGTCCCACTCTCGTAAACTTGTACATGACTCCTGTGGCATTCATCATTCAGATCCAGGGACTTTACATCACCTCTTACACATATGACACCCAGATCATACATTAGCTCTCAGGAGACACTAGCACCATCAACAGTATTTACATTATACAATTGACCAACATGGCTATCCCTATGTTAGATGAGTTGCTCATGCTCAATGTGACAAGATAGAAGAGATGATATTCTGCCCCATGAACTCACCCTGGTTACCCACATGCATAGGCCAAAAACCCTCACTCTCCAACCATCCCAGAAACCTGACCATTTTCCTGGACACCTACCTCACCATATGTCTTGAAATTGTCACTATCAACTCCACCCAAAAAAGTCTAGATCCATGCCCTCACAACCATGGTTCATGGAGGATCTTAGACTCCAGAAACAGTACTGCCGCAGGATTGAAAGAAAGTGGAGGACTAATTATAGCCTTACCGATAAGGAGTTGTATAAACAATCCCGAGCAATATATAAGGCATTAATTCAAACTGAGAAGCTCATTTCTATACTAATAGAATTAAAGCCTAAAAAAATTCAACAAAAGAGCTATGTGCAACAGTAAAAAGTCTTTTCAAGCCACCTGAAAATAAAAATACATATGTGAGCCAAGTGTTTTGTGATTCTATTGCAATTTTCTTTCAGGACAAAATAAAAACAGTTTACCCGCTTCTTGCCGATTGTTGCCGCTGCCTGTTTCCTGGTCCAGGGGGGACCACAAAGACCAGCCTGCCTTGCCTTTTTGCGGCGCTCGGCTGCTAGAGTCAGCAAACCGTGCCGGGAGGCGCTTTATCACCAGCCGCGGGCTCCTGCAGCGCGGGACCCGCTTCTTGCCGGTTGTTGCTGCTGCCTGTTTCCTGGTCGAGGGGGGACCACAAAGACCAGCCTGCCTTGCCTTTTCGCGGCGCTCGGCCGCTAGAGTCAGCAAACCGCGCCGGGAGGCGCTTTATCACCAGCCGCGGGCACCCGCAGCGCGGGACCCGCTTCTTGCCGGTTGTTACCGCTGCCTGTTTCCTGGTCCAGGGGGGACCTCAAAGACCAGCCTGCCTTGCCTTTTCGCGGCGCTCGGCCGCTAGAGTCAGCAAACCGCGCCAGGAGGCGCTTTTTCACCAGCCGCGGGCTCCCGCAGCGCAGGACGCGCGCGGACGCGCCCAGGCTGTCCCCGGGCCAAGGGCGGGCCCATCTGCGCCCGTCATAGGCAGACCGAGGCAGGGCAGGGCCACCTCCCTTGGCAGTGTTATAGCACAAAAGTAAAACGGTGCAAGTGGGTAAGAACGTTTCAATTATATTCCCCTTTTGGAATCTGTAAGCTGGATTAGTCGTTACCTTCCAACTGCACTATCCATTCCTGGGATAACTAGCAGCAAGCTACAGACTTGGAACTTATTGACTCTAGCTTGATTTTATTGGAATTTCCAGCCTGTACTGAAATTTATGTTTTATCCTGTATGGTTTTAAAAGGACGTTGCAATACATACTGATTAGTTCATTCTTCCACAATGGTAATAATGCTTATCTAGGAGCTATACGTATGCAGCAAAAAGCGCCTTGAAGGATAATTGATTTTCTCCCACAAGGCTGGTGCTAATAACTAATAACTGAGATTTGGACTTTGATATTTCGCCCAAGGTTTTTTCTCTTTTTTTTTTCTCTCTGCAAATTGGTTACATAGCTGTGCACTTTAATACACACTTATTCTGTGGCTGCTGTAGAGGTTGCAAAAAGCTGACAGCTCTTTTCAAACCCTAGGAAACATTCTAACAGAAAGTTTGAGCGGCTTCTGCTAGTATAGTAAAATGGTGAAAAGAAAGGCAATTGAGACAGCCGCTGGTAGGAAAAAGATTGCTAAGACTAGTAAATCAGTCAAATCTGCAGCAGATAATTGCACACTGGAAGCGATTGATGACTTAATTGAAGAGGTGGAATCCATGCTAGCAAATGAGAACGGCACTGCACCTAAGGGCACTAAAAATATTTCCACATACTTCAGTAAACATGGCAAAGCAAGTACTACAAAACAAAGTATAATGCCAATTATAACCCCAGTAATTGTACACCATACCCCGGCGACCCCTATTGTTAGACAAGTTGATCCCTCCGAAATAGCCTCCTCAAGGCAAAATGTTATAGAGAACAATGGCAGTCCACTTAACATTTCACACAGAACATTACTACAGCCGGAGCCTAACGTTATTTGTACGAATAGGTTTACTCCCCTACTGGCCCTATCTGACAAAGTAGTGAAGATCAACACCAGCATTGCCCCAAACCGATAGAGCTGGCAACTGTAGCTCCTAATGTAAAACTAGCTACCCCAAGCACACACCAGATTATTGAGGATCTGAGGGCTGAAGTAGGGTCTTTGAGAACGATGATTGAGGGACTCACCAAACTAGTTAAAACAATACTCCAACATAGTTTGCCTCCCACACCTCCGGTTACACGAGAGTCATGTGTTATAGCAGGGCAATCGCAAGCGGTATCACAAGGCACGAGTAACCACCTTCAGCCATATCAAGTAAACACCACCCAGGGGACAATTCGCCGTCACGGGTACCCTAAAATAATCCCAGCAACTGCTGTTCATTCTAATCAAAAACCCTCTGATCTAAATGGGAATTCTGCTAATCACTATTCTACACGAGCAGGTGCACCTGATACATCTAATCATCAGAGGATTCGCAATCTGTCTCAAAATCTGTTACCCCCTCAGCATAGTAAGAACTATCCAGTATATACACACTGCACTCGACTGTCGTCAGCAAATAAAATCATTACGGCAAATGTTCCAAAACTAAGCGCAAGGCAGGGACTAGAGGGGGAAGACTCCTTGATTAACAAAGCGATCCACTGGATTCACCACGTCAGGGGTTGTCGCTCGATAATCCAAGAGGATATTATCGGGGCATGCAGGTGTACATTATTAGGGCAAACAGTAGCCTGTATAGAGTTGACACTAACAGGGCCAGAATTGGTAGACAACTTGCTCACTCTAGAATTCCGCACCTGCTCTCCAGACTCCTCGTCAATCCAATTTAGACGCTCTATCCCCCACAGGTCTGCCCAGCCACTATTAGTACAAGATAGAAGACCTAGTAGTTCTAGGCTAGATAAAAATGATTGACTCTTGGAGGAAACTCACCGATGTATTAGATCTCAGCCCTCTCTACTAACTCAGAGTGATACCAGACTGAATAAAGAACTCCAACGAACAGCGCCCAAATTACATGCTAGTGGCTTTTAAACGGCTATAGAGACAAGGAGTGTTGTTATTGATCTAAACGACTTAAACAAGCTGGAGGGGACTCCAAGATGCGAGGGTGTGTATTCGACCACAGATTCTAATACCCAAATAATTAAAACTATCGCGATAGGTCAAGAAAGTATAGCTATAGTATCCTGGAACGTAGCGGGCCTAAAACAGAAGCTTGAGATCCTGATTGGCATAGCTACATAGACAGATTTGATATCTGTCTCTTCCAAGAGACATGGCTATTGATACCTCCACATAAGTTGAGTGAATGTCTGACAGAATATCGACGGACAGAAAATCGACCTGCAAAAATATCGACACAGGAATATAGAAGTCAAAAATATCGAAGTCCAATCTACATAAAGGTAAGTACAAAAATATCGAAAAAAATATATAGTTGTCAAAAATATTGAAGTTAAAAATATCGTTTTTTTCAATGTTTTAATAATAATGTAAAATTAAGTAAATAATACATATAATTAAAAGAAATATAGTTAAAAATATTAAAAGATATTTAAAAATAATAACTAATACATTAAGGGGTCGATTCCGATGTCGCCAAAAGTGCCTTCCCAATGCTATTTGTAGGCTTACCTTACGTCCGACTCGTATCCGGAGCTTTTTCCTACAAAGTAGCAAGTACGATGCGTATAACAGGCAAATCTCCGACCGAATCGTCCGCTCCGATTCGTGCACTATGTCAGTAGTGAACAGGCTCAGGAAACACGGAAACCGAGTCGTACGGAGGCGTAACCTAACCAATTTCCTGATACGCAAGTACGATGCGTCCCCAATACGCGTCGCACAGGGCGCCGGCTCCAGCACGTCACAGCATCTGGACGAGGCGTATGAAAGCTCCGAGTCGCGCCAGAACACGATCAACGGGGATGAGACGGAGCAGCCATGTATCCAATTGCGCATGTCTTCCCTATACTGTACGCCCATCGTTACCGACGCGCACGACGCAGAAGGTAAGTTAGACACCTACCACACACCAAAATGTCATGAGTACACGAAAGGAAACACCACAATAGGGGGGTGGATGCCTATCCCAAATACCATATCCCACCCATAGGGGGGTGGATGCCTATCACTCCCAGCATATCCCACCCATAGGGGGGTGGATGCCTATCACTCCCATTATTGTCCACCCCATAGGGGAGTGGATGTCTATCACTCACAGTACTGTCCACCCCATAGGGGGGTGGATGCCTATCACTCCCAGCATATCCCACCCATAGGGGGGTGGATGCCTATCACTCCCAGTATTGTCCACCCCATAGGGGGGTGGATGCCTATCACTCCCAGTAATGTCCACCCCATAGGGGGGTGGGTGCCTATCACTCCCAGCATATCCCACCCATAGGGGGGTGGATGCCTAACACTCACAGATGCCTATCAGAATGACCATCCCCACTCATAGGGGGCAGGATGCCCATCAACACCAGGATACACACACATAGGGAGACTAAGCAAACCACCCCCTCTGCCATCTCTGCAACATTGCATGTTTGTATGTGAAAAATGCTCACAACACAGATTGTGGCAGTGGACATACAATGTGACTCACAACACATGTGTGCCCAAAATGTTAATGTGTGTCACTAATATCCTGCTGCAACTGATCACTGTGGTAATGGGGTCTAAACCCCCCATCACCACAGTGACCAAAAGCTGATTGTGTTCATCAGAATTCCTGCTTCTACTGATCATTGTGGTAATGGGGTCTAAACCCCCCATCAATACAGTGACCAAAAGGTGATTGTGGTGTTCAAAATTCCTGCATCTACTGTTCATTGTGGTAATGGGGTCTAAACCCCCCATCACTACAGTGACCAAAAGGTGATTGTGGTGTTCAAAATTCCTGCATCTACTGTTCATTGTGGTAATGGGGTCTAAACCCCCCATCACCACAGTGACCAAAAGCTAATTGTGTGCATCAGAATTCCTGCATCTACTGATCATTGTGGCAATTGGGTCTAAACCCCCCATCACTACAGTGACCAAAAGGTGATTGTGGGGTACACCAATCCAGCATCAAATGATCATTGTGGTAATGGTACATAAACGCCCCATCACCACAGTGACCAAAAGGTCATTGTGTACATGAAAATAGCAGCATCTTCAAAACAGCATGCATGAGTCTGTGTCCAAATTTCGCAAGCAATGTTGTGGCAATGTAGTGGCTGTGTCACATACAAACATAGATTTGGTTTGGCAAATTTTGCCGTGTATCACAAGAACACCCTCTGCCGTGTGCAGACAAGCAATGGCCATGATCCTTGACAATGACTCCAGTGAACAGTTAGACAATGTGCAAAGTGAGCACCATGAGGAATACACACATATCTACACCAACAGACACACACACTAAGGAATCCTGTGGATACTGTAGATGTTAGGTGAACAAGTCCCATACCATGTCAGCAATGGGAGATACCAAAGATGATGAATGTGCAGGCTGATGAGCCAGGAGACACAGGGACACTAGGGTAAAACCTCCCAAAAACATACTGCCAATGGCCGGGAAAAGACATAACAGTGCAGTGGTGCGGTTGCACAAACACAGACACCATTACAATAGCAAGTTCATGATACACATCATCAACATCATGTACATTATATGCAACACAACTGGATAACAAAAATGGCTTTATTCAGCAATAAAATACATATGAATGTTCATGCCACGATGCAAAAAGGCCAATGGCCAGTCCATCAAAGAGTCCTACCAGGGTAACATGTGAAAACTTGTCATCCATTTATTGCCTGCACTGCTATGGACCAGGGACATCTCACCCCTTGGAGGGGCATACATAGTGGCAGGCCAGGCACCGCAGGGACAGGATCAGGGGACAGGAGAATGGGGCAGGGGAGGTGTGGTGGGTGCAGGAGCGACGCCAGCAACTGCACTGGAGGGGTCTGACACGTGGGCACCGTCACCACTGCTGGGCACAAGTCAGATGTGGTGTTTACCTGCACCACTGCAGTGTGCGGGACAGATGTGGTGGACGGGCTCTCAACTGCAGTGCCCAAATCAGACAGGGGGGATGTTCCTCCTACTGCAGTGCCAACATCAAGAGGAGTGAAATGGGGTTCAGATGAGGTGGGCAGGACAGAGGGGGGAGACAGGGTCTCCACACCAGTGGCAGGAACAGGCTGAGCATGTGAGGCGGGGGTGGAAGTGCATGTGGAAGGGGGAGGGCCTAAGCATCCTGGGTATGTGGTATGGGTGTGAGGGTGAACCTTGTGCAGGGAATGGTCATAGGACCTGTGTATTGGCGTCCGGGGGGCTGCAGGATGGAGAGTGTGAGGTGGAAGCCTGTGCTTTTGGTGGTGTCTTATCCTTCCTGGTCCGGGGAGACTTGCGGGTGGGGGCCTCAGTGTCCATGCGCCTGGGGGAGGGTGTCCATTTTGCAGGGGAACTCCCCTCTGTGCGTGGTGACTTCCTCTTCCCCTTGTAAGTTGGAGCAGATGGGTCTGTGGGGAAGAGGCCAAGGTCACAGAGGAAGAGCTGCTTGGAAGTGGGGGCAGTAGGTGAGGCAAGGGAAGGTGTTTTGGAGGGAGAGGCATCTGAGTTATGCGTAGTGCTTGTGGATGCCTGTATGTGTGTCTGTGACCCATCCCCTGTGTGTGTGCCATCAGTCCCCGGAGTGTGCGTGCTTGTGGATCTAGACTTTGGCTTGCGTGTCTGTGTACTGCCATTGCCTGATGTGGTGCGTGCATGTGCGGGTGTGTGTGTCTGTTGGACAGGCAGGGGAGTGGTGACTGTGGATGTGGATGTGGCAGAGGTAGCAGGGGTGAGGGCCTGTTGGAGGAGGGACACTGCTGCCGTCTGTGTGGAGGCCATGGCCTGAATGGTCCGATGTAGGGCAGACATGTTTGATGAGATGCCCTCCATGAAGGACACCAGTTGTGTCAACAGACTGGTGTGGGAATGTAGGACACTCAGCATCGCTGTCTAACCTACATGGAGCTGCTTCAGTAAGTCCACAGACTCCACACTCAGGGCAGCAGGGGAGACAGGGGCAGGTGGTGCGGTGCCTGGCACAAAGGAGACATGCTCCCTTACACGGGAGCCTTCACGGACATCTGGAATGGGAGCAGAAGGGAGGGTGGAGATGGTGGTGGTGGCGGGGCCAGACCTGCTAGGTGTTGTCTGGGGGCTGCTGGCACCCGCCTCCACAAGGGAGTCATCACTGAAGCTGGCGTGTTCCTCAGCCGAGGTGGACATAGCCAAGGTCTCCTCAGTGTGGCTCCCGTCACCCTCCGTTCCACTGGGTCCCTCCGAATCCTCCGCAGCGGACCCTGTCTGGCGCTGTGGCCCCTCATGGTCCGTGGAGCTGACTCCTCCAGTGTCCGTAGATGTAACTGCAAATCAACAGGGTAAACAGAGAAACATCAGTCACCTGTATAGACATCACACATCACAGTCAGAACAGCACATGACAGCACACGTTTGTGCATCATTTGCAGTAAATACACTTAAGTGCCGACACATATTTGTAAAACACACGTCAGTCTCCATGGCATATCCTACATGTCCATGGAGACATCAGTCTGGTGCATGTAGCCAGACACTACTCATTTGTGCACACATGCACCACATAGACAGTTGTCTGAACTGCAGGATTTGTGATGGAAATGTGTCAGTACACACATATACCATCTCCTGCCACTGTGTTTGTACATGTGTCAGGTAAAGGGATGGCCAAAGTAATTGTCAGTAATATGGATATGCTTCCTTCACCACACACCATGATGTGCTCATGTCTTGCTGGACGATGCCACAATTGAGTGCATGCAGGACAACTTCCATCACTGCAGGATATACTATAGCAAATGAAACAACATGCTACAGGGCAGTCTCGGTAATCAGTCATTGCTGCCTTCTGTCACTGGGGCAGTGCATCACAAAACCAACAGTCTGCACTGTATCTCAATCATGTAGTTGTGGAGAATATAAGCCCTGCATCTGTCAAGTGCACATGTTGCCCCACTGCTACCCACATGTTAAGGCAAATGATGATCCCACGTCCTACATATACCACAGTAGAGTGACAGCAAGCACAAATCTGGCAACATGATCACATCACAGTCTGATGACAATGAAGTATAGCTGCCTGCACTTAAATTTTGGATACACCATCAGGCACAGTCAAGTGATTACACACCGATGTTTGACCCCATTGTGAAGATCCAACAGCCACATGTCAGCTGTATGACCACCCAAAAATAATTGACACCCCAGGAGTCTAAAAAGCTAGCCCACTCCACAATGAGACAGAGGCTGACACCTGATTGCACATTGCACAATGCATTTAATTTACTTTGACACACATGATTAGGAGAACTGAGTGTACACCATGTCCGGAGTAGACATACCTGACCTGGTCCATGTGCAACATGGGATTAGCCTGAACAGTAGGCATGTGTCCATGCATGTGTGACACACATGATGGACATACTTCAGAGATCACAACATTGTCACACATGCTGCGGTCCCCCACATCAACCTTGGACAACAGCAGGCCCCCCCGTGAGACATGTCACTGACTGAAAGGGACACACCTGTGTATCAGATGAGGAAGGGCCATTACAGAAATAATGGACATGATTCTAGTTCAAGCAGACAGACAAACTGTGGTAGCGTAAACAGGCTGAAGGAATGCAAAGATCATGTTAGACACAGTTCACAGACAAGGCATGCACTTACCCCCTCCTTGCTGCTGTCTGGCCTTTAACAGCCCATACAGGTCAGGGAAGACCACTGGCAGAATCCGGCGCATGTGGGGGGTCAGGGTCCGGTGTCCGCCCCTACTGCGAGGAGGCGACAGCTTCAGCAGGACTCTAGCAATGCATCTGCTCCAGCCACGTAGGTCCTGCCACCTCTTCTGGCAGCGGCGGATGCAACGCCTGTGGACCCCCACAGATCGAACTGCCCTGGCAATGGTCAGCCAGATCTCCTGTTTCTGATGGGCATCAACCTGTGAGGATGACAAAGTTAAAGGGCCATTATCACACAGTTGGATAAACATGTGCTTTTCACAAGGGCATCTGATGTACACAGGTAGTGCAACTATGTGGATGGACACTTGTCCTGCATCACCAACATGGAAACATTGCCTGGGTAGTATGACCGTCTCTAAATGCACTCTCACAGCACAGTACCTATTCACTGCAGGTACCTGCACACTTTGGATGTGACAACTACTGAGTGAACATGCTAGCCACTGCTTCACACAATGCCATTAGTGCTAGTCAGACAAGATGCACAATGAGAGAGGATGTGGACTGCACACTCACCTGCTCCCCTGGTTTCCCATACAGCTTGCTGTACTGTGGTAGGAGGCTGTCCAGCAGGGCCTGGTTTTCCTCCTCTGTGAAGGCTGGGGCCCTCTCCACATTACGTGCCATCCTTGGAGCCAGAGGATACAGAGACAGCAGCAGTGGTAGCAGAGATGTCTATATGGAGCATTCAGTGCAGGCAAGTGAGCTCTCAGGGCAAGAGACAGCCTTATATCTGTGCTGCAGAGGCAGAATCGGTCCCATGCGTACAAAGCGATAGGTGACTCGTTCGCATCCTATGAATTAGTCCAATCCATGAGATAGGACGCATCGGACACGCCTACCGCAACTTTCAAACTACCTGCATCATGACAGTTTAGATCTTGATACATTTGTTCTAAAAGTAAACCGAATCGTACCGTACGCGAATCATGCACGATGCAAAAGGCGCGTCTGTCACCATGACAACCAACAGGCAACCAGTGCGTCCGGCTCGGTCAGGATGTGGCAGAGGCGTGTATTGAAAACTCACCCGCATCGAACAGCATTGAATCAAGCATGCAATCTGTCAGTCCGGCTCGGTCAGGATGTGGCAGACGCGTGTATTGAAAACTCACCCGCGTCGAACAGCATTGAATCAAGCATGCAATCTGTCAGTCCGGCTCGGTCAGGATGTGGCAGACGCGTGTATTGAAAACTCACCCACGTCGAACAGCATTGAATCAAGCATGCAATCTGTCAGTCCGGCTCGGTCAGGATGTGGCAGACACGTGCATGAAATGCCCACTCATCAACTCAGACAATGTATGTATGAATAATGGCATGCTGTATGCCCTGTGTGGATGGAGTTCTGCACATGTCAAATGGGACAGACACAATAGACAAGACTACTCACATTATGATCCTAGCTTACAGTGCAACTATAGCAGTGTTTGTAAGGGACATGACTAGTGTGAGTGACCACTTCACAGATCATCCTCCTATGCTTGGCCACTGTCCCAGGGGATCATTGTGTTGTGTAGGTCATACATCACATCATGACAATGTCCAGACCATGACAGTGTTGTGCATGGTGACAAGCTGTCTGTATGTAGTGTTGTTGCTAGGTTGTAATACCTTGTCCATGTCTGTGTACATTCAATTCATGTGCTGTTTGACCTAAGAATCTATGGCTGATACTTAATTGTGTGTGTGTTGTGCATGTTACAATTGATCACATGGAGAGTGTCAGAGAACAGTGAGTAGTCACAGTACTGCACTGTATTATTTGGTAATACATGACATAATTGTGTGTATGTTCATGCTCACATTGCTGTAATTTCTGTATTAGGTCAACCTCAGACATCTGACTTCACTGTGTCATGATTGTAAGTGCCACGCAATCTGTTGATACTGTATTACTTGAAGTTTAATTCATATAGTAATATGTGTACATACTTTGTCATGTGTTCCTCAGGGCACCAAATGTCCACAGACCCTTCCCGGATCTTGAAACCATGGTGGAGCGTGAGTGCATGAGGAAATACAGGTTCCCAAGGGCATTAATTTCGGAATTGATAGACCAGTTGTCACCACACTTGCTACCTGGACGCACATATCCCTTTGCCCTGACCCCCAAGGTGAAGGTGATGGCGGCACTACATTTTTTTGCCACAGGTTCGTTCCAGTTTACTGTGTCTGATGCTGGTGGGATGTCCCAGACGTTGTTCAGTCAAGTGCTCCGGGATGTGTGTGATGCCATGTTGAGGTTCCTCGACCTGTACATACATTTTCCCACACCACCACAGTTCCGTGCCATTAAGGATGACTTTTATGCCCTGGGACACATGCCACATGTGATTGGATCGATTGATGGGACACATGTGGGTTTGGTTGCACCACGATCCCATGAGGTTTACAGGAATCGTAAACACTTTCATTCAATCAATGCCCTTGTGGTATGTCTGGCGGACAAAGATCATCTCCCATGTATGTGTGCGTTTCCCGGGATCTGCACACGATGCATACATAATGAGGATGAGTCGGATCCCCCAGCTGATGTCCCAGTTCATGAATGAGCATGCCTGGCTTGTTGGTGAGTCAAGTTGTCAGTGTCAGTTGTGTGATCATTGTCTGTCATGTTGTACCCTGTTGTTGCTCAACTGATCCTTCATATTTGATAATTTTAGGAGACTCTGGATACCCAAACATGCCCTGGCTGCTGACACCTCTCAGGAACCCGGTCACACCTGCTGATGTCCGTTACAACGGGGCACATGGGCGGACCAGGCATGTGATTGAGCGCACATTTGGGCTGCTGAAGACCAGATTCCGCTGCCTTGACCGGACAGGAGGTGCCCTTCAATATTCCCCAGAGAAGGTGTGCAAAATCATTATAGTGTGCTGCATGCTTCACAACAAGGCTGTGAGGAATAAGCTACCGCTCATTCAGAATGACAGGGACCAACGTCCTCCCTCATGGGAGGATCCAGGCTTGGGGAACGTTGCCAGTGAGGAGGAGGAGGAAGAGGAGGTGGATGTCAGGAGACAGCTCATTGACAACTTCTTTACTTGAGTGTAAGTATGCATATATGTCTGATGATGCCTTTCCTAAGCGTGATGTGTGTATGTAGGACAATATGTTGTGATATGTGTGTGGGTCTGCTAATTTACAGGGTCATTGCCGTTGTACAGTGTATGTTAAGTTATGATGGTCTCCACTACATTATTGAAATCACTCCTAGCAATTGGTCAGAATTTACAATGGACAATAGTGAGTCAATAATTGGATATGTCATCATGGCAAGTTGTATTTAAGACTGTACTATTTCTCTCCTTCACAGGCTCCTTTGGCTGTTGTGTGGGTACACACAACGCTGTTCCATAATGGATTTTCAATTTGGACCAGTACTCTCTGTCAGCCAATCTATTTGGTCAGATTTGTCTTTTCTTTGGTTAATTTGGATACTTGGAACTGTAATCAGTTTGCTTTTGTGTTGAGCAGAGCTTCTGCCTGTGTAATAAACCTGTTCCACACATTGATGTTTGCCTTCTCCGTTGCAAAAATATGCTACAACCGTTCATATCATGTTTTTCTGCCGTGGTGTTCATTTCATTAGACAATGGTCTTTGTTTGTGCGGTTCAATGGTTTTAATTTGTCAACAGTGTGTGCAATGTTTAATGTTGCATGTGCTATGTGTGTTGTGCTGACCTTGCGTGGCTATCTCTGGTATGTGTCATGTGACATTTCTTCATGAGGCGGTAAATCAATTGTAAGGTGGTCCCTAGGATCATGCTGTATTATGCTAAATTTACCGGAGCCAAGCTGACATAATAGCTTTGTGTGTGACATTTTAGCACACATTCTTTCTGTGATTGTTGTGCAAGATGCCTTTGAGTCCACATGAGATCATTTTGGTACTGTAGAAGCGCTGCGCCACAAGGTTGAAAAACAGGACTCTTTGTAATGGTAGATCTAGTCAGCACGGATAGTTTCACCATGAAATGCAACACTTTGTTACACATAAGTGGAATACTTGCATTACATTGACGCACAGGGCAATAATCTACACATATGGAAGATCTACATATACGCACCAGCACTTTGCTGTGCATATGCTGTGACCAGTACTCCTACTGTCTGAGGTGAGCGGTTGACCCGTATTGCCACAGAGTTCTTCAATGGTTTGTAGAATATGTCACCATCACAGGGAGGGTGGTGCTTTCCACACTGAGGTTGTAAACACATTTCACCTGTAGTATTATGTTTGATTTTGGAAATGTATGTTGTTTGAGAATCATGTTTACTGCTGCTGGGGCTAGCTCGTATGCTGCATTGTAGGACAACAGTCAGAGATTGTTTTTTCTCAAACGTGAATTATAGAACATTACACACACTCTGATTCATGATTTGGTGGACAAGCATGGGTGAGTGAGCGTGAATGTGTGCATTGCTACCTTGCTTCGGAGATGTTGTTGGTGCTGGCTACTGGGTGGTAGAATCATTGGGTGTCTTCTGTATATTTTGTTGAGATGACGAGACACCAGAGCTGGTGGGTCATTGGATTGTGTGTTCTGATGTGCAACTAATGTCCAACCATCCTTCAACAACGGCCTATTTTGCCGTGCATACTTCTGTATGAGAAGAATCACTACCACAGAACTCATGCACCTCAGTGTGAGACAGTGCCAGGTGATATAGATCATGAGCTAATAAGTGGGTACAGTGTACAATTCACAGATGACACAGGGATTGTGTGAATATGAATTTATTAATGTGCATGTGAAAAAATCTAACAGGTTAAGGTGATTGCATTCCCAAATTTATTATCCACAGTTCATAGAGGAGTTGGAAGTGTTGTCAGATGAAAATCCTTCTGAGCGAACTCCACAGTCCATTTGGCATTTAGTCCAACTTACATGCTCCATCCCATGTGGGAGAGTCCAGGGACTGTCAACAAAGTGAATGATTTGCACACAATGGAGGATATCCAGAGCATTTCTTTGGTTTCTGGGGGGGATGCATGTCCATCAGTCTCTCACTTGCCATCCTTCCTTGGACGGCCCCTCCTCTTCTTTGTTGGGGGGGACCCTCAGTATCAGGCTGCTGCAGCAGAGGGGACTCTACGCCAGACTCCTCATCCCTCCCTGTGGCAGTTGCCGATGTTGAGGCAACAGGTGTGGAGTGCACACGGGGAGGTGGGGTAATGTTGGTGGTTATCTGGCATAGGCATGTAAGTATGTCCCTATGCACCACAGTGAGATTGTCTATTTTCGACCAGTTGGACTCCATACGGTCCATGTGTTGGTCCATACGGTCCATGTGTTGGTCCACACGGTCCATATGGTTGTCCATCCGGTCGAAATGTGCAGCCTGCTGATGTTTTATGTCCCTGAGGATCCCGACAACCTGGCCAAAGTCTCCGATGCATTCGCGATATACATCGAAAATGCATTGTAACTCGGGGTCAGCTTGTTCTCCGACACCAGCTGTGGGACGTGTCCTCCCACCACGCACCCTCACACCACTCCTTTCCCTACCCGCACGGACATTGCCTTGCGTAGCACGCACTGACAGCTCCTGTCCTCCTTCATTGTTGACAGGGCTGGTATTTCCTGCCAAATCCAGATTGGGCTGTCTTGCTGTGCTCCCAGGGTTTTGTTGTCTGGGTGTGTCCGTGGGGATCCGGGTCGTCTGGATGTTAATGGACGTTGCAGGCGTGGTCGCTGGGGCTGCTGATCGTACTGGTGCTGCATGCTGACCCACACCGGAGGTGCCAGGTTGGTTCCCATCGCCCGAGGAGGTGTGAGAGTCATCCACACTGGAGGTCTCAGTGTCCGACGTTGTGCTGGAGCTGCTGGTGGACTCTGAATCTTCTCCAGATGATGCCCTCTGTTCTGTAGTGCCTGTGGGTAGTAGAGAGACACAATGTTAGTTGTGTATTTTCAGATGTTATGTTGTCATGCACAGCCAAATGTGAAGATGTTGTGAATAATGTTGCGTTTCCTTCTTATTTCTACTCATCAATCGTCACAGACACTGAGATATTTTGTAATCGGGCATTGTTATTTTGGAGACATGTGCTTTACTGAGCATGTCCAGCTCTGTGCATCAATGTGCATGTATTGTTATCCTTGACTGTTCATATTAATTTTTTGGCAAGTGTCACACTGTGCATGAGCCAGGTGTGTTGTTATTTCACACATCAGTGTTTTCACTATGACATACATACTGTAACTAATCTTATGTTTGGCAGGAATTGTGCATCTGTGCTTGCCTTTGTGGAGTTTCTCACAGTTACATTGCTGGGGTGAAATGCAAACTCACTCTCCTGAATATGTGTCATCATTAGATGATTTTGCTTGGATGTATGTGTTGATGTGAACAATCAATGACATCACATGTGTAACCTCGTATGCAATAGCAACGCGTTTCTTCTGACAAATGCATTGTTACATGGCAGTCCTTGAAACACAGCTCATTACATTGGCATGCAGTAGGGGAGTAACTGACATGAGTAGTTGTATTATGCGATAATAGTATGATCTGACATTCCCTAATGTTGCCCACACTGGACTTGTAATGGTGAATAGTATAAGTTTGTACTCCTGCGCAGAGCCTACAGCAAGTTTGTGTGATGTTTCGCATTGTGCTGTTCTGCTATGTCCCAACATGGTTGTTGTTATGCGTGTGTAGTTTTTGCATTGTTTGTGAACGTATGCAATGTGAGCAGTCATATTTATGTTGATATTTTTCATCACTTTGCAAACATGTGTATATCTTGATTTAGTGCATTTTGTTGCTGCATACTTTTGCACATGATCACTTCATGTACATTCTACTTGTTCTCCATTGACAGAGAGATCTTTCCCAGGGATGGTCTTTTGCCTTTTCATGGTCAGAGCTGTGAGGTACAGTGTGTTTAGTGCTTGAGTTAGGCTGTGTTGACTTCTACCCCACTTTCCAATGGCAAACAGACCAGCTTACTCATCATTGTCAGAGGAGCAATGACAGTGAGGGTGGTAGTTTTCAAGGATGCTGAGACCGCTGACTGATGTTGAATTACAATGCTACACACAACAATGCCTTGTGCACATGACACAACGCAAGAGTGTCAGCCGTCTTGCATTACACCTCACATCTACTGTCCATGGGCATTGTCCCTGATGTGTGTTTATCTGTGTGTGTTTTGTGTTATGTGGTGTGACAGCTAATTAGAGTGTGTCCTGTCCTGTCCTCCACACACATTTGTAGCATGCACATTGAGGGCACATGTGACTGATCTATACCTGTCAGTGTTTGTAATGTGCAGTTAAGGTTATTGTTAGAAATGGGGGTCTCTAGTTGGCAATGGCTGGCCACTGTCCAAGTAGGGACCCTTCTTCCTAAGTCAGAGTGAGAGGGCTACCCTCTTTAATACCCGTGGTCAACCCTGTGGTAACGTAGCACAAGCAGGTAGGCTTATCTCAGAGGCAGGGTGTGAAGCATTTATGACCATACACAGTAACACAGTGAGGAACACTACAAAGGGACACCACACAAGTAGTTATAAAAAAATAAGTATCTTTATATAAAGGCAGATTTATCACAAGACCAATAACTGTAAAAGCCACAATACTGTCAAAAATAGGATAGCTGTTGAAGGGCTGTCAAAAATAGTTCAAAGGTTGCAAAAATAAGGTTCAAGTTCAAAGCAGTGGTCTCTGCGACCCTTTCTCTCACAAAGTACCTGGGTTTAGTAGCAAAACCAACAAAATGTCGCAAATAAGCTGTAGCGATGATTCTCGGCACGCGAGGCTGGCGATGCGATGAAATCCTTGCCGCAAGGGAGGATGATGCGCCGATCTGCGGGATGCGTGCGGAGACGATGCGACAAACTTCTGCACGCTGGACCGCCGATGCGATGACTTTCTTGCCGCGTGGGAGAAGTCGATGCGGCAATCCTGTTGCGCTGTGCGATCGTGTTGCGATGCGAAGACAAGACGCTCCGCGAGGGAGCGACGAAATTCGGTGCGATGCGATCAAAGTGGCGGACGCACGGCGTCCGCAATGCGATGTCTCGAAGCGATGATTTCTTTAGGGGTTGCGAGTGCGCAGCGACAGCAGCGCGATGATTTTCCCAGCGCGTCTCGGCTGCAGCGGCTCGCAAAGGGGCGTCAGCGATGGTCTCGTGTTGCGAGCCCTCGGCGGCAGCAGCGCGATGATTTTCCCAGCGCTCTCGACTGCAGCGGCTCGCAAAGATGCGTTAGCGTCGATTTCCAACACTTTCTTCTCTGATGCAAACTAGAGGCCCTGGAACTCACAGGAGCCTCATCAGCAGATAGCAATCCTCGCAGGGAGGAAGCAGGAGGTTGGTGGTGGAGTCTGATGTGCCTGAGACTCCAGCAGGAGGCTAGCTCTTTTCCTAGCCCTTGGGTGATTGCTGTAACAAAAATAAAAGTTCTCTCAAAAGTTCCTTTTCCTCTTCTTCAAGGTCCAGTGGTCACTGCTGCAGGCCAGTGCAAGAAACAACACACAAGCACAGGGACAGTCACTTCCTGCAGATTCCTCCAGTGGCACGGACAGAGTTTCCTCTCCAGATCCAAAAGCAATACGAAAATGTAGGGGTTTGAGCACAGATATTTATACCCCAAAAGTCTTTGTTCTTAGAAGCTACCAGTCACTGAACCCAGCCAGAACCAGTTCTGCTCAGGCCTGGAGCACTTTGTTTACCAGGCTGCATCCTTCCTTTCAGAAAGAGGGGTCTGCTAGCAGACACACAGTGGGAGGTGGAGCCAGCATTCACCTTGCCAGGCACAGCCCTATTCAGGTCAAGGAGCCACCCCTCCCCACACTCTAAATGCAGATCTCTCTATTCAACCCAGGTCTGACTCAGCCTGCCCTGCCCCTCTAAAACCAGACAGCCAATACACATAACAGCAGAGCACACTGGAAGGCTTAGGCAAGAAAATACCTACTTTCTAAAAGTGGTATTTTCAAACACAGAATATAAAAATAAACTTCACTAAAAGATGTATTTTAATATTCTGAGCTCAGGCATACTAAATTCGTTTTTCTACCATGTCCCTGGGGTCAGTTAGGACTATAGAATGTAATAGTCAAACTGCCCATTCTAGCCTATGAGGAACAGGTAGCCTTACAGTAGTGAAAAACGAAATGGGGTGTAATTCACTACCAGGACATGCTACATACACCAAGGCATGTCCTACCTTACACATACAATGCACCCTACCATAGGGGTGACTTACAGGATGCCAAGGGAAGGTTCAGGGGCTGGGAAGTGGGTGCACTTCACAGCCAAGATGGCAGTTCTGGACTGCACACAGACACTGCAGTGGCAGGTCTGAGACACACTTTACAAGCTGCTTCTGTGGGTGGCACACATCAGTGCTGCAGGCCCACCAGCAGCATTTGGTTTACCAGCCCTGGGCACACATAGGCCACACTACTAGGGACTAACAGGTAAACCAAATAAGCCAATCAGGGATATACCAATTCACATAGACATATTTACACAGGGAGCATTCGCGCTGTGACACTGAATGGCAGTGGCACAGCGCCCAGAGCATCTAACACCAGTAAAACAGAGGAGACAACAGCGAAAAATGGAAGGGAGACCCACGCCAATGGTGCCAGGTCTAACACACGTCCCCTCCAGCTGAAATGTGGGGAGAACTACCCATCCCCTTGGAAGTTCTCATCGCTAAGGCGGAAAAATCTGGACAGACCATCAGCATTGGCGTGTTCTGTACCAGGGCGGTGTTCCACCGTGAAGTCCATACCCTGTAGGGAAATGGACCACCTCAACAACTTGGGATTCTCACCCCTCATCTGCATCAACCATCTGAGGGGCCTGTGGTCTGTCTGAACCCGGAAGTGAGTCCCAAACAGGTATGGTCTCAGCTTCTTCAGTGCCCAGACCACAGCAAATGCCTCACGCTCAATTGCACTCCACCTCTGTTCCCGTGGAAGTAACCTCCTACTGATGAAGGCTACAGGTTGGTCTAGTCCCTCCTCATTTATCTGTGACAGAACGGCCCCCACCCCATGCTCTGAAGCGTCTGTCTGGACAACAAATTCCTTAGCAACATTGGGCGCCTGGAGTACGGGTGCTGTACACATAGCAGTTTTGAGGGCATCAAAGGCTTTCTGACAGATGTCAGTCCAGTTCACAATCTTTGGCCGCTTCTTGGAAGTCAGCTCAGTCAAGGGTGCAACAATGTTGCCATACCCCTTGACAAACCTCCTGTAATAACCCGTGAGTCCTAAGAAGGCCCTCACCTGGGTCTGGGTCCTTGGGGGCTCCCAAGCCAGGATGGTTTCAATCTTGGGCTGCAGGGGCGCCACCTGGCCGCTCCCCACCTGGTGTCCCAAGTACACCACAGAACCCTGCCCAATCTGGCACTTACTGGCCTTGATTGTGAGGCCTGCTCTGCGCAGCGCCATCAACACTTCCCAGAGGTGGCGCAAGTGGTCCTCCCAGGAGGAACTAAACACTGCAATGTCATCCAGGTAGGCGGCACTGAAAGCCTCCAGCCCAACCAACACCTGGTTGACCAATCTCTGAAAGGTGGCAGGGGCATTCTTCATCCCAAAGGGCATCACACGGAACTGGTAGTGCCCATCTGGTGTGGAGAATGCTGACCTCTCCTTTGCCCCATCAGTTAAGGCGATCTGCCAGTACCCAGACGTCAGATCAAACGTGCTGAGGTACCGGGCAGCCCCTAACCGGTCTATGAGCTCATCAGCTCTGGGGATGGGGTGCGCGTCGGTCTTGGTGACCGAATTGAGACCTCGGTAGTCCACACAGAACCTAAGTTCAGGAGTGGCACCAGGCGTCGCAGCTTTTGGTACCAAGACCACGGGGCTGGACCAGGGGCTGCTAGAGGACTCAACCACCCCTAGGGCGAACATTTTGGAGACCTCCTCCTTAATGCAAGCCCTGACCCTGTCAGTCACCCTGTAAGCCTTGTGCTTGACAGGAGAACTGTCCCCGGTATCCACCTCATGGACGCACCAATCAGTGACACCAGGTACCAGGGAGAACAAATCAGAAAATTGCCCCAACAGGTGGTGACAATCTCTCTGCTGCTCAGGGGTCAGTGTGGTGGAGAGGATCACACCCTCCACTGACCCATCCTTCTCTTCTGCACACAGGAGGTCAGGGAGAGGCTCACTCTCCTCCTCAACCCCATCATCTGTGGCAAGAAGCATGCCCACTTCAGACTTCTCAAAGTGGGGCTTTAGGCGGTTCACATGCAGGACCCGCAAGGGGTTCCTGGGAGACTGAAAGTCCACCAAGTAGGTAACTGGACTTTTGCGCTCCACCACCTCAAATGGACCGGTCCACTTATCTTAGAGCGCACAAGGCTCCACTGGGGCCAGTACCCAAACCTTCTGACCAGGTTGAAATTCGACCAGAGTGGCATTCTGGTCGGGCCAACGTTTCATTTCTTCCTGGCTGGCTTCCAGATTTGCCTCAGCAATCTTTCTGAAACGCCGAGTCTGGTTCCTGAAGGCCAACATGTAGCTAAATACATCTTGGGGAGGTTTCCTGGGAGATTGCTCCCAGCCTTCCTTGACCAGACTCAGAGGTCCTCTAACCGGGTGGCCATAGAGGAGTTCAAAGGGACTGAACCCTAAGGACTTCTGTGGCACCTCACGGTAGGCAAACAACAGGCATGGCAAGAGGACGTCCCACTTACGCCTCAGGGGCTCTTCAGGCACATGATCATGCCCTTCAAGGTCCGGTTGAACCTTTCAACCAGACCATTACCTTGGGGGTGGTAAGGAGTGGTGAACTTATACGTTACCCCACACTCCTTCCACAGAGACTTCATGTACTGGGAGATGAAGTTGGTTCCCCTGTCAGACACCACCTCTCTGGGGAATCCCACACGGGAGAAAATCCCCATCAGTGCACGTCCCACCACGGGGGCCGTCACTGTCCTGAGCGGGATGGCTTCAGGGTACCGGGTGGCATGGTCCACCAAGACCAGGATGAACCTGTTGCCCATGGCTGTCTTGGGGTCCAGAGGCCCCACAATGTCGATGCCCACTCGCTCGAATGGGGTACTCACAACTGGAAAGGGCTGGAGTGGGGCCTTGATCTTCCCCCCACTCTTCCCACTTGCCTGGCAAGTCTCACAGGTCCTGCAATGAGTGTCTGAACTCTTGTGCATCTGGGGCCAATAAAAGTGGGCGGCCAGCCTCTCAAAGGTCTTGGTCTGCCCCAGATGTCCTGCCAATGGAATGTCATGGGCCAACCCCAGTAGGAAGGTTCTGAAGCACTCGGGTACCACCAGCACACGGGCTGACCCTGGCTCAGCAACCTTAGGCTCGCTATACAGGAGACTGATCTCCCAATAAATCAGATGTGAACCAGACATGTCACCTTCTGCCTGGGCTGCAGCCTGTCGCTGCATACCCTCAAGAGAGGGGCAAACTCTCTGCTGCTCACAAAATTCCTCCCTGGTGGGTCCCCCTTCCTGCTGCCAATGGGTCAGCTCAGGCAGGTCCCCCAGTTCGGTGATCTGCTCCCCGGTAGGCTCCAGGGCATCCCCTTCAGGGTCTGCTCCTTCCTGGGCCGTGGGAACCAAGGGGCCGGCTTCCCGCGCCCCCTGCCCCTTCTCTCTAAGGCAGGGATCTGGGCCATACTCTCAGGTCTCCAGATCCTTCTCAACACCCTCCTTGGCTGCCATGGACCGAGTGGTAGCACACGCCCACTCAGGCAGACCCAACATCTCTAAGTGAGCCTTCCTCTCCACCGTAGCCCACAGGGAGTCCTCTAAATCATTGCCCAGCAGACAGTCTACAGGCATGGCGGGCCTCACAGCTACCTGAAGAGTTCCTGAGACCCCCCACTCAAAGGGAACCTGAGCCACCTCACATTGGCTCTCTGAGTTGTCTGCGGACACTACTGGGTAGAATGCATGGGGGACAACCTGCTCTTTGGACACCAACCGGGAGCTGACAGCAGTTACACTGGCCCCTGTGTCTCTTAGAGCCTCCACCCTATGGCCATTGATGGTCACCCACTGCCTGTATTTTTTAGTGTTAGCAGGCAGTGCAGGCTTGGGGACCATCTCAAAGTCCCCTAATGAGACAAGGGTCAACTCTACGGGATCCCACCCCTCTTGGGCACCCATCTCCTCCTCTCCCAGGGCTACACTAGCAATCTGGCGGGGTGGTGCACGGGGGGGTGCACTGGCCCCCCTTTGGGGGCACTGGGGATCAAAATATCTGTGGCCCACTTGACCACAGTTGTAACAAGTGGGGGGCCCCCTGGGAACAGGCCTACCTGTTGGGGGCCCTGTCCTCCTTTCTTGGGGGGGCTGGGACACCACTGCTTGGTTCCCTGGGGGATTACTTTGGGGCCCTCGGTGGAACTCCCTCTGTTGACCCTTGTCCCCCCACTCCTCTGCTGGGGACCCTGCCCACCTTTGGCGACGTCTCCCACTGGACCCTTGCGGACCCGGGTGCTCACCCAGCGGTCCGCCTCCTCAGCAAGCTTTCTAGGGTTAGTCAGCTTGCAATCAATTAGGTGCTGGCGTAGCTCAGGAAAACAATTACTAGATAAATGCTCCCATGCAATCAAATCATAAAACTGCGCAAAAGTTTCTACTTTGCTACCTTTTACCCAGCGTTCCATGGCTCTGCAAAAAGAAGACACATATTCAACCCACGTGGTACCCTCTAGCTTCTTGCAGACCCTAAACCTCTGCCTATACATCTCAGGGGTCAAACCATAGCGGGTCATCAACGCTTCCTTCATGTGGGCATAAACCATCCTACTTTCTGGGGGCAGGTCCAACAAGGTATCCCTCCCCTCACTCACAAAGCGTCCCCACAACCCCGCTCCCCAATCCTTCTCAGGGACCCGGTGGGACACCATGGCTAATTCATAAGCGGCAAACCATTGCCCAATATCTTCACTTTTGTGGAAATCCTTAATAACCTCCTTGGGTATATACACCCTACTCTCAGGGTGCACTACAGGTACGCTGCCACCAGAGGGGGAGATTTCCATACTCTTAGCTTTAATCTCCAACTCCCTCAATACTCTCTCATGCTCAAGCTTCATTCTCATAATCTCAATTTCTAACTTCTTGTTCTCTAGGTCCCGGTGACCATCCATTTTAAGCTTAGCCATCTCCATATTATGCCGCCTATCTCTCTCCGTGTCCTCCAGCTCTTCTGGGGACAGACCCTTAGCGGACACACTAGAGCCCGGGTTGGAAAGGGCTTGATCTCCTACTAAGTCTACTACATCGCCCTGCTGCTCTCCTGCATTCTCTCCCACCTCCACAAGCTCTCCTATATCCTTAGGGGCATCCCTGGCTTCTAGCCAGTCCTTCAGCGCCGTGTAATACTCCTCCCTTCTAGTGAGACCTGTGATAGGGACTGTGAATTGCTTGCAAAAATATTTGAGCTGCTTGGCATTGTAGGTTTCTATTTTCTCTTCTTCCCAGGAGAGATCCTCTGAGGCATTGGATCTGGGCTTGCCCATTGTAGAAATAACTGGCAATATCAATAAAGGACAGAAGAAAACTTCTCAAAAAAATGTAAGCGGGTGAAAAATCACCGGCAATATCAATCACAATATAGGATCCAAAAACTCTCAGAAATGTGTGCGGGTGAAAAATCACCGGCAATATCAATTACAATATGGGATCCAAAAACTCTCAAAAATGGGCGCGGGTGAAAAATCACCGGCAATATCAATCACAATATAGGATCCCAAAAACTCTCAGAAAATGTGTGCGGGTGAAAAATCACCGGCAATATCAATTACAATATAGGATCCAAAAAAACTCTCAAAAAATGTATGCGGTACGTTATGGTCTGCACTCACTAGTAGTGTACACTATAATTACTGTATGCGATCATAAATGCAAGTCCAGATCCTCACCGCTGATCACCGATGTTAGAAATGGGGGTCTCTAGTTGGCAATGGCTGGCCACTGTCCAAGTAGGGACCCTTCTTCCTAAGTCAGAGTGAGAGGGCTACCCTCTTTAATACCCCTGCTCAACCCTGTGGTAACGTAGCACGAGCAGGTAGGCTTATCTCAGAGGCAGGGTGTGAAGCATTTATGACCATACACAGTAACACAGTGAGGAACACTACAAAGGGACACCACACAAGTAGTTATAAAAAAATAAGTATCTTTATATAAAGGCAGATTTATCACAAGACCAATAACTGTAAAAGCCACAATACTGTCAAAAATAGGATAGCTGTTGAAGGGCTGTCAAAAATAGTTCAAAGGTTGCAAAAATAAGGTTCAAGTTCAAAGCAGTGGTCTCTGCGACCCTTTCTCTCACAAAGTACCTGGGTTTAGTAGCAAAACCAACAAAATGTCGCAAATAAGCTGTAGCGATGATTCTCGGCACGCAAGGCCGGCGATGCGATGAAATCCTTGCCGCAAGGGAGGATGATGCGCCGATCTGCGGGATGCGTGCGGAGACGATGCGACAAACTTCTGCACGCTGGACCGCCGATGCGATGACTTTCTTGCCGCGTGGGAGAAGTCGATGCGGCGATCCTGTTGCGCTGTGCGATCGTGTTGCAATGCGAAGACAAGACGCTCCGCGAGGGAGCGACGAAATTCGGTGCGATGCGATCAAAGTGGCGTCCGCACGGCGTCCGCAATGCGATGTCTCGAAGCGATGATTTCTTTAGGGGTTGCGAGTGCGCGGCAACAGCAGCGCGATGATTTTCCCAGCGCGTCTCGGCTGCAGCGGCTCGCAAAGGGGCGTCAGCGATGGTCTCGTGTTGCGAGCCCTCGGCGACAGCAGCGCGATGATTTTCCCAGCGCTCTCGACTGCAGCGGCTCGCAAAGATGCGTTAGCGTCGATTTCCAACACTTTCTTCTCTGATGCAAACTAGAGGCCCTGGAACTCACAGGAGCCTCATCAGCAGAGAGCAATCCTCGCAGGGAGGAAGCAGGAGGTTGGTGGTGGAGTCTGATGTGCCTGAGACTCCAGCAGGAGGCTAGCTCTTTTCCTAGCCCTTGGGTGATTGCTGTAACAAAAATAAAAGTTCTCTCAAAAGTTCCTTTTCCTCTTCTTCAAGGTCCAGTGGTCACTGCTGCAGGCCAGTGCAAGAAACAACACACAAGCACAAGGACAGTCACTTCCTGCAGATTCTTCCAGTGGCACGGACAGAGTTTCCTCTCCAGATCCAAAAGCAATACGAAAATGTAGGGGTTTGAGCACAGATATTTATACCCCAAAAGTCTTTGTTCTTAGAAGCTACCAGTCACTGAACCCAGCCAGAACCAGTTCTGCTCAGGCCTGGAGCACTTTGTTTACCAGGCTGCATCCTTCCTTTCAGAAAGAGGGGGTCTGCTAGCAGACACACAGTGGGAGGTGGAGCCAGCATTCACCTTGCCAGACACAGCCCTATTCAGGTCAAGGAGCCACCCCTCCCACACTCTAAATGCAGATCTCTCTATTCAACCCAGGTCTGACTCCAGCCTGCCCTGCCCCTCTAAAACCAGACAGCCAATACACATAACAGCAGAGCACACTGGAAGGCTTAGGCAAGAAAATACCTACTTTCTAAAAGTGGTATTTTCAAACAGAGAATATAAAAATAAACTTCACTAAAAGATGTATTTTAATATTCTGAGCTCAGGCATACTAAATTCGTTTTTCTACCATGTCCCTGGGGTCAGTTAGGACTATAGAATGTCGCCCCACTCACTGCTGCCGCTCCTGCCTGCCTTGCCGCCTCCTGCCTGGAGATTCCTTCGCTCGCTGCCCGCTGCTCCTGGGACTTTCCCGCTGCTCCTGGGACTTTCCCGCTGCCCGCTGCTCCTGGGACTTTCCCGCTGCTCCTGGGACTTTCCCGCTGCCCGCTGCTCCTGGGACTTCCCGCCACTGCCTCCCTGCGGCCCCGCCCCCGTGATTCCATTCGCCGCCCCGCTCCCGCCACCCAGCTGCTCCTCCCTCCAGGCTCCTTACTTATGACGCCCCTGAGCGACCGCGCAGCGGCCGCGCGCAGCGGGAGCACCGACGGAGCGCCGAAGGTGCGCCAAAGGTAAGCCCGTCTGCGCCCGTCCGCGCCTGGCCCGCGCCCAGCGCCAGGACCCCTGGATCCCACCGATGCAACACTACTCGACGGACCTACGACGCCGCCACCCTCACCGCACTCAATGCCGGCCGGAACCCTGCCTGCTACCGAGCCTCACCGAGACGCACCCACGGACCCTTCACCTGCCAAGCCTGCCGATTCACCTGCCCCCGGACGTGCACCACCTCCGCCAAGTCGAGCACCAGCAGCAACCACCTGAAATGCATCCTGTTGAACACCCGCTCCGTCCACAGGCACGCCGTGGAACTCTGGGACCTGCTCGACGCAACAGCACCGGACGTCGCCTTCCTCACCGAAACCTGGATGAACGCCTCCTCAGCGCCCGACATCGCCATAGCCATCCCGGACGGATACAAGATCACCCGGAAGGACCGCGTCAACCAGACGGGAGGAGGCATCGCCATCGTACACAAGAACACCATCCGCATCTCGACTAACTCCGACGAGACCTTCACCGCCGCCGAACACCTACACTTCCAGATACACACTGACCCCAAGACCACCCTCCGAGGCACCCTCATCTACAGACCCCGGGACCACGCACACTATTCAGCGAAGACATCGCAGACTTCATCAGCCCGCACGCCATGCCCTCCGCCGACTACATCCTCCTAGGGGACCTCAACTTCCACCTGGAGAACAACAACGACAGAAACACCACCGCCCTGCTGGACAACCTCGCCAACCTCGGACTCAAGCAACTGGTGAACACGCCCACCCACTACGCCGGCCACACGCTTGACCCCGTCTTCTCTTCCAGCAAGCACATCTCCTTCAGCCACGCCACCGGACTCCACTGGACCGACCACAGCTGCGTCCACTTCAGCTTCAGAAAGACTGCGACCCACCACCACCCGCAACAGGCTCCCCGCCGGAGCTGGAGCAAGATCACCGCCGAGCAGCTCACCGCCTCCCTCAGCCAGAACACACCCACCAACACAACGGACCCAAACGAAGCAGCCAGCAACCTCGCCAAGTGGCTGACCGCCTGCGCCGACGACCTCGCACCACTAAAAACCCTCCCAGCAGACCCGGAAGCAAGAAAACCCCTTGGTTCACCAACGAACTCAAGGAATCCAAGAAGAACTGCCGCACTCTCGAGAAAGCCTGGCGACTCGACCAGACCACAGACAACAGGACCGCCCTCAAGCACGCCACCCGCAAACACCACCAGCTGATCCGTGCCACCAAGAAGTCGGCACTCAAAGAACGACTGGACAACAACGCCCACGACAGCAAGGAACTTTTCAGCATCGTCAAAGAGTTCTCCAACCCCAGCGCCGGAAACAACGACATCACCCCTCGCAAGACCTCTGCAACTCACTCGCCGCGTTCTTCCACCGCAAGATCACCGACATACATAACAGCTTCGACGCACAGACCACGCACCCTACCGCCGAACCAACGCCCGCCACCACCACCCTCTGCAACTGGACCCCGATCAACACCGAAGACACCACCCGCACGATGAACTCCATCCACTCCGGATCACCAACCGACCCCTGCCCACACCACGTCTTCAACAAAGCCGACGCCACCATCGCACCCCATCTCCGGGACATCATCAACTCCTCCTTCCACACCGCCACCTTCCCGGAGAGCTGGAAGCACGCCGAGCTTACCGCCCTCCTGAAGAAACCAACGGCGGACCCCACCGACCTCAAGAACTACCGTCCCATCTCGCTCCTTCCGTTTCCGGCCAAAGTCATCGAGAAGACCGTCAACAGACAGCTTGCCGCCTTCCTCGAGACGAATGGATCCCTCGACCCCTCGCAGTCCGGGTTTCGGGCCAACCACAGCACCGAGACCGCCCTTATCGCAGCCACCGACGACATCAGAACCCTAACCGACAACGGGGAAACAGCAGCCCTCATCCTCTTGGACCTCTCCGCGGCGTTCGACACCGTCTGCCACCGCACCCTAGTGAAGCGCCTCAGCAACATCGGAATCCGAGAGAAAGCACTGGAATGGATCATCTCGTTCCTCGCCGGAAGAACCCAGAGAGTCCGCCTCCCCCGTTCAGATCCGAGGCCACCGAAGTCATCTGCGGCGTTCCACAAGGATCTTCACTCAGTCCAACCCTCTTCAACGTCTACATGAGCCCCCTCGCAGCCATCGCACGCCAACACAACCTCAACATCATCTCCTACGCCGACGACACCCAGCTGATCCTCTCCCTCACCAACGACCCCACCACCGCCAGAGCCAACCTACACGACGGGATGAGAGACGTCGCCGACTGGATGAGGAACAGCTGCCTTAAACTGAACTCAGACAAGACGGAAGTCCTCATCCTGGGCTCATCACCCTCCGCCTGGGACGACTCTTGGTGGCCCCCGGCCCTGGGCACCGCGCCCAAGCCAACGGACCACGCACGCAACCTGGGCTTCATCCTGGACTCCTCCCTGTCGATGACCAGACAAGTCAACGCCGTCTCATCTTCGTGCTTCAACACCCTGCGCATGCTCCGCAAGATCTTCAGATGGATCCCCACTGAAACCAGGAAGACCGTCACCCAGGCACTCGTCACCAGCCGACTGGACTATGGGAACACCCTCTACGCCGGAACCACAGCCAAACTTCAAAAAAGACTCCAGCGCATCCAGAACGCCTCCGCACGACTCATCCTGGACATCCCCCGACACAGCCACATCACCGGACACCTGAAAGACCTGCACTGGCTCCCCGTCAGCAAGAGAATCACGTTCAGACTCCTCACCCACGCACACAAGGCCCTCCACGACCTGGGCCCCAAGTACCTCAACGACCGCATGACCTTCTACACGCCCACCCGCCAGCTACGATCAACCAGCCACGCCCTCGCCACCGTACCACGCATCCGCAGAGCCACCGCCGGAGGAAGATCCTTCTCCTACCTGGCAGCCAAGACCTGGAACTCCCTCCCCACTCACCTTCGGCGAACCCAGGACCATCTCTCCTTCAGGAAGCAGCTCAAGACCTGGCTGTTCGAGCAGTAACTTACCCCCTCCCCCAGCGCCTTGAGACCCTCCCGGGTGAGTAGCGCGCTCTATAAATGCCGTGATTGATTGATTGATAGTCAAACTGCCCATTCTAGCCTATGAGGAACAGGTAGCCTTACAGTAGTGAAAAACGAAATGGGGGGTAATTCACTACCAGGACATGCTACATACACCAAGGCATGTCCTACCTTACACATACAATGCACCCTACCATAGGGGTGACTTACAGGATGCCAAGGGAAGGTTCAGGGGCTGAGAAGTGGGTGCACTTCTCAGCCAAGATGGCAGTTCTGGACTGCACACAGACACTGCAGTGGCAGGTCTGAGACACACTTTACAAGCTGCTTCTGTGGGTGGCACACATCAGTCCTGCAGGCCCACCAGCAGCATTTGGTTTACCAGCCCTGGGCACACATAGGCCACACTACTAGGGACTAACAGGTAAACCAAATAAGCCGATCAGGGATATACCAATTCACATAGACATATTTACACAGGGAGCATTCGCGCTGTGACACTGAATGGCAGTGGCACAGCGCCCAGAGCATCTAACACCAGTAAAACAGAGGAGACAACAGCGAAAAATGGAAGGGAGACCCACGCCAATGGTGCCAGGTCTAACAGTTATGGTCTGTAGTTGTGTGAGTAGGCCAAGAACTGGCAGTAGATATTTCCAAATTTCATACAGGATGGCCCTATGTAGCCATCTTGACAGGGCATCTGCATTCGCTCTCAGGGACAGCATAGTGACAGGTGTGTTCTTGTGGGACTGGGGGGGGGGACTAGTGTGTGCTGGTGGCAGTAGTCATTGCTTCCACTCCTCCTCCCACCCAGGACAAATGGGCCAGCATGTTCCAGGGTTCCATGACAGTGTGTACAAAGTTACATTCCAGATGTCTGACAGTGGTGCCTGTAGTCATGCTGTACAGGACTGCCAACAGGGCCTTGTTTTCCCCACACCGATGGCCAGTGTCAGCCATCTTGACAGGGCATTTGCATTCACTCTCAGGGACAGCATAGTGACAGGTGTGTTCTTGTGGGACTGGGGGGGGACTAGTGTGTGCTGGTGGCAGTAGTCATTGCTTCCACTCCTCCTCCCACCCAGGACAGATGGGCCAGCATGTTCCAGGGTTCCATGACAGTGTGTACAAAGTTACATTCAAGATGTGTTGCTGTGGTGTCTGTGGCTGTGTTTTTGGGGTGAATATAGACTATGTGTGCATGTACTCACCAGGTTCTGGGATTCCAGCTAGTCCAGTTATGGCCTCCTGTGGGAGGAGGTCCCGCACCTTCACCTCCCAGGTGGTGAAATGCACCAGTTTATGATGTCCACCGCCAGTCTTGGTGCTCAGGGCATGTTCTCTGGCAATGAGCCTCTTTACCCTCCTGCGAACGTCATAATACCGGTTCCGGATATCCTCCTTTGTGCGCAAGGTAGGTGAATGGGCATTCACCTTGTTGACAATCCTCTCCCACATCTTGGTTCTCTGGGACTGGGAGGTCTGTTGGGCCAAGCTGCCAAATAACTGTGGCTCAACTTGGATGATTTCATCTATCATCACTTCCAACTCAGCAGCTAAGAACTGTGGATTCTTCTTTGGGGGCATGGTGATGGGTGTTGGTGGAGATGTGTGTGTGTGTGAAGGTGAGGGTGAGTGTGTGTGAGTGGAGGTGTGTTTCTTTGGTGCTAGTTGTGTGGAGGGTGTTTGGTGGATGAGATGTGTGTGTTTGTGGTCGCTAGATGAGTTGTCTGTCTCGTGGTGTGGTGTGCTTGCATGTCTGTCAAAGTAGCAAATGGTGGTGGGAAGTTTTGGCTCTCTTTATATAGGTTGTGTTGTGGGTGTGTCTTGTTAATTGAAAATGTGTTTTTTTGGAGATGACAATGCATTTTTTGGTAGTCTTCTTTCTGTTTCCATTGTTTTATTTCCTTCTCATTTTGTAAGTCGTTTTGACAGCACTTGATGCTTGTTCTTATGTAAATTGTTTTGGACGAGTCTCTTCCATTCATACTGGGCTATGTGGCATCGTTCGCGTCCGAGTCTGTCGTGTCGTGTTGATGCTTGGCTATGTGGCATCGTTGGCGTCCAAGTCTGTCGTGTCGTGTTGATGCTTGGCTATGTGGCATCGTTCGCGTCTGAGTCTGTCGGGTCGTGTTGATGCTTGGCTATGTGGCATCGTTGGCGTCCGAGTCTGTTGGGTCGTGTTGATGCTTGGCTATGTGGCATCGTTCGCGTCCGAGTCTGTCGGGTAGTGTTAATGCTTGGCTACATGGAGTCGTTCGCGTACGTGTCTGTAGGTTGACGCTTGGCTATCTCGTATCTTGCGCGTACGAGTCTATCGCGTCAGGCTCCTTTCCTGCTGACTCGGACGTATAATATATTTTCCGGCCGAGTCGGTCGTAAATTTCAAGCTTCGCATCGTACTCAGCTATTTGTAAGGTGTGTGTACGGTTCGGTCGGAAAAAATGACGGGTCCGTGTCGGGTAGTACGTTTTCCGGCCGAAATCGGAATCGACACCTAAATGTTAAAATAAATTAAACATATACATATAAATTAATATATATATACTTACTCCACATAGTGCAACAGTAGGGAAAGCGTTGGATAGCGTAGGGGTAAAAATTACTATTCCCACTCCAGAGAGTGCAGCAGTAGGGAAAGCGCTGGATAGCGTAGGGGTAAAAATTACTATTCCCACTCTAGTGAGTGCAACAGTAGGGAAAGCGTTGGATAGCGTAGGGGTAAAAATGACTATTCCCACTTCAGAGAGTGCAACAGTAGGGAAAGCGCTGGATAGCGTAGGGGTACAAAATTACTATTCCCACTCCAGTGAGTGCAACAGTAGGGAAAGCGCTGGATAGCGTAGGGGTAAAAATTACTATTCCCACTCCAGAGAGTGCAACAGTAGGGAAAGCGCTGGATAGCGTAGGGGTAAAAATTACTATTCCCACTCCAGTGAGTGCAACAGTAGGGAAAGCGCTGGATAGCATAGGGGTAAAAATTACTATTCCCACTCCAGAGAGTGCAACAGTAAGGAAAGCGCTGGATAGCGTAGGGGTAAAAATTACTATTCCCACTCTAGTAAGTGCAACAGTAGGGAAAGCACTGGATAGCGTAGGGGTAAAAATTACTATTCCTACTCCGGAGAGTGCAACAGTAGGGGAAGCGTTGGATAACGTAGGGGTAAAAATAACTATTCCCACACCACTGAGTGTAACAGTAAGGAAAGCGTTGAATCGCGTAGGGGTAAAAATTACTATTCCCACTCAAGAGAGTGCAACAGCAGGGAAAGCGTTGGATAGCGTAGGGGTAAAAATTACTATTCCCACTCCAGAGAGTGCAACAGTAGGGAAAGCGCTGGATAGCATAGGGGTAAAAATTACTATTCCCACTCCAGTTAGTGCCACAATAGGGAAAGCGTTGGACAATGTAGATGTTAAAAATAACATACTTATAAATGAAATAAATATTGTATTTAAATAATGATTTATTAATAAATTTAGAAGAAAAAAAAAACTACAAATATATCAAAAATAATAATTACTTTAATAATATTAAATACTTCCCACCCTATTCCCCAATAAACACACAACACACTCCACATAAAATTTCACACAATTAAATTAATTTTCAATTAATCAATTAATAAAATTAATTTGCAATTAATAATTAAATAAAAAAATTGTCAATAACAATAAATATGTAATAAAAATCAATAACCAATTAATAATTAATTAACAAAAAAAGTAATTATCTGTACCAATAAAGAATATTTAATATTAATAAAAATTAATAACAAATTAATAATTAAGTGACAGAAAAATTAATTATCAATACCAATAAATAATATTTAATAAAAATTCATAACAAATTAATAATTAATTAACAACAAAAATACCAATACCAATAAATAATATTTAATAAAAATTAATAACCAATTAATAAATAATTAACAAAAAATTTAATTATCAATACTCAATTTTTCTTAATTAATTACTTAATAACAAATAATTTACTTACCACCCTATTCCCCTAAAAACACACAACCCACTCCAATAATAAATTAATACAAATAAAATAATTATCAATTAATAATAATTAATTACCAATTAATAATTAATTAACAATAAATTAATTATTAATACCAATAATAAAAAAATAATAATTACTTAATTAAAATTAAATCACTTCCCACCCTATTCCCCTATAAACCCACAACCCGCTACAGAAATAAAACACAACATTTAATTAAACTAAATTAATAATTCCTAAAAATGATTATTTAATTTACTATAATTAAATTACTTCCCACCCTATTCCCCTATAAACCCACAACCCGCTACGGTACTAAAACGCAAAATTTACTTTTAAAAAAATTACTAATTTCTAGAAAATGTATACATATATTTAAAAAAACAGTACAGTACTTAACAAAAAATATAGAACACATACATATTAAATACATACTAAAATACATAACACTCATATAAATATTGATATTATTAACATCGATAATTTAACTATCGATATTACTAACATCGATATTTCTTACCTTAACTTCGATATTCTGGTTGTAGATATTCTTGACTTCGATATTTTGTCCCTACGATATTTAAAACTCGATATAACTGTGCTTCGATATTTAAAAATCGATATTTTGACTGTCCACCAAGTTGGGTTATAAAACATTTTATAAGAATGCAATTCCCACGCAGAGAGGGAGACCATCGGGGGGCCTAGTAATATGGATTAAAATTACACTGGGGACGCGATCCACGAACCTTAATATAGATTCTCCAGACCTGTTGGCAATATATTTAAAAGATAATAATGAAAAACTGTACTTGTTTAACATCTATAATAGACCAACAAGGCAAACATTAAATTCTGAGATTATCAAAACACTAAGCAATTCCCTGGATCTCGTAGACCCTAGTGACACTGTAATTGTATGTGGGGATTTTAATTGTGCCTACGAGCCACTAATTGGATTAGAAAGTGCCACAGAAGAAGAAGATACGGCCCTAGGCCTGCCTCAACTAGTGGCTGGGCCTTCTAAACCTTGCACTAACGTAGCGCTACAGATAGTACAGTTAACGGTAGAATACCACCTAAGGGCATGTAATGGAAGGGTACTCAATAATGGGGACGAAACTGCCTCTCTCAATAGTTTCAAGCGTGGCAGCACACAGTCAAGAATCGACTATATAATGCATAGCATCCATAGCTGGAGTAGAATAGTGAGCTTTAAAATAGAAATGAGGGACGACAGTGATCACCGACCATTATGCCTGGAAGTAATAGGCCATTTAGCAAGGGATGACCAATTAAATACCGGTATATATGATGTGCAGCCCTTAGTAGGGAACAACCGAAGATCTATAGGGTGGCCGAAGATCACAGGTAGCATAGAAATTATGACTAACATCTATAATATTTTCGCAGAAATAGTGGGTGCACATCTAGAGTCAAGTGATCTGCCTATAACATCTATGCATGATGCCCTGGTCTCAAAGTTAGAGCCCCTTCTCACCAAAAACAATGGGAAGAATTCGAAACCCAATCCTAGGGCAGGACTAAAGGTAAACCCATGGTACACAACTGAATGTAGAAGATCTAAGTCAGCTTTACTTGAATCAATAAAGAAGGGAAGTGTAGATTCAGTGAGGAGTGCCAGGGATGCACACCGGAAAGCATTGGCCACTGCCAAGCGGAACTGGGAGGAAAATAGCTGGCTGGATCTTCTGGAGGCAGCAAAAACAAATAACCAGGCAGAGTTTTGGAAAATTATAGCATGGGGGGGAAGGACCAAGTACGAAGAACAGAGCACTATCTGGACTCGGTGACTTGGACCGATCATTTTACTGAATTGTACTCAAGTTTTCGGCCCAAGGAAGCCCTGAGCGGAGATAGACGGCCTATTCACACAGAGGGAGACAGTGGGGTGATCGTCTTCTCAATGCAAGAAACGGAGTATGCTATAGACTTCATTAAACCGGGTAAAGCACCAGGACTAGATAGACTCCCTGGTGACTTATTTAAACATGACAAAGAGGTATGGGTCCCATATGTCAATGCTGTTAGCAACCCAATATCAGCCGGTGCCCCAACACCGGGAACGTGGAAAGGGGCTGAAATAGTCCCTATCCACAAAAAGGGCAGTAAACATAAACCTGAGAATTACAGGCCAATTAGCCTGATAGACGTACTCCAAAAAAGTTATGCCAGGCAGTTACTGAACAGGCTTAATGACTGGATAGAGACTAATAATATACTGTCCCCATATCAGGCAGGATTCAGATCCCGTACTAGCACAACAGATCAAGTCTTCAGACTCCTGTGTATTATCTGTTATATTGTTAAAATCAGGAAGGGGCACATTTATGTGGCATTCGTTGATCTGAGGGCAGCTTTTGACCTCGTACCCAGAAGCCTATTATGGGAGTCACTTGAAAAACAAGGTGCCCCCCCCCTAGTTTGGTCACGCAGCTAAAAAGGTTACATAATGGGAACTACGCTAGAGTTCGCTGGGGTATGAATGGGGAACTCAGAAAGCCAATCCCAATAGAGAGAGGAGTGAGACAGGGTTGCGTACTTGCTCCCACCCTGTTCTCACTCTATATTAACGACGTGGTGGATTACCTACAAGATCAAGTAAATGATCCACCAAAGCTAAATGGGAGTTTGGTGCTGGCACTGCTCTTCGCAGACGACACCATTCTGATATCACAGACCATAAAGGGGTTACAAAATATGCTGAACGGTTTTAATAGATATTGCACAGAAAAGGGTCTAGAAATAAATGCAAATAAAACTAAGTACATGGCCATAAACCCACAAAAGGGCCTCAAAAAGAACCTCGTGCTGAGTAATCAGAAAATAGAATACGCCACCAATTTTACTTACTTGGGCATATTATTAGACACAAAACTAGCCTGGAATCAGCAAATTAGCCACTCAGCTTTAAGGTTAGCCCAAGGGTCAGGGCAATATTCAAGAAGTATAGCTCAACTACAAGTAAATCTGTGACACCAGCACTCAAGATATACAAATGTAAGGTCCAGGCAGCAGCATTGTATGGATCAGAGTTATGGGGCATAAGTGATATCAAACAACTGACAATAGGGGAAAACAAATTTGCGAGGAGAATATTGGGATGACCCCAATCAGCACCAATCGTCCCAATGTTCCACGACCTAAATCTGAAGCGAATGGGACACCTCGCAACCCTACGCCCACTGCTCTACTGGATACGGCTATGGACAACGCCAGAATTACTAGTATATAGAGAAGGTGCCCACGAATTATTGGATATTGATACATGTCTTACCTTTCCATGGTTAAGATTTGTCCGGAAATGGCTCATAGAGTTAGGCCTTGAATCGTATTGGACTAACCCGCACAGCTTAACGCCAAGCTGTAAAGGCAACCTGAAGGGTATTTACTGGCAATACACATTGAATGCACTTCATTGCGATCCAAGATTAGGAAGGAAAAAACTGAATTCCTTTTTATTAAACCAAACCCGAATCGCGAGGATTTCCTTGATCAGGTACAACCGTTTCTAGCAAGAATTCTGTACCTAAAGCTAAGATATAACATACTACAGATCAAGAGCCATACTGCAAAGTGGGGGGGAAGGAAGACCGCTCCTGTACTCTATGCACTAGACGCACTTTAGGGCCTATAAATAACACCGAAAATATTGCACATATTCTGTTTTTCTGCCCGGCGTATGACAGGGCAAGGAGTAAATGGATCCGACCACTATGTAATTCGCTGGGATTTAGAAAACACCAAGAGGCGCTGAGAGTATTGACAACAAGTATCCTACCGCACGTTATATTTGCGTTGTCAAGATATTTGTTTATAGTGGGTCTAATAAGGAAGAGAATGGGGTTAAAAATGTGATGTACTAAAGATTAAGATATCTATTCCTTGTATACTTCAATAAAAGTTTTTTATTGAATGAAATTGTTTTATTGTGATTCTTTTATCCTTTTATTGTAATCATGTAACATTTTTGTTGGATTTAGCGTTCAATACGGTCAATCACAGCACACTTTTGGACCGTCTCGCAGCTATTGGAATAAAAGGTCTTGCACTATCTCTACTCACATCCTTTCTTGACAATCGTGAGCAGTTCGTGGCTTTGGAAGATTTCTGCTTTCCTATCTTTTCTCTGCCATGCGGCGTATCACTGGGGTCATCACTAAGTTCTACTCTTTTTAATATTTATGTTGCCCCCACTGGCTAAATTGATCAAGTCCTATGGGTTCTCGGTGGTGTCTTACGCCGATGATACCCGAAATGTAATATCGGTAGCCAGCAACCCTGATGAAACTGTCAAATGCTCTCAGAATTGCCTGCTCCAGGTGGGAAAATGGATGGCCTCAAACTGCTTAAAGCTCAATTCCAGCAAAACTGAGGTTATACTTTTCGGGAGAAACACCGCCTTTTGGTCCCCAACCTGGTGGCCACAGGAACTTGGATCTTTTTGATAGTAACTTATCTGTGGTACTCCAGGAACGAAGGCGACTCCAGGTAAGAGTAGTTAAGTTACTTTATTAGATTATTCAACAAGCTGTCAGTAGTGGGGCAGTAAATCTCCAACTAGCACAAACGCTCCGTATGAGGAACCTGCACCCAACAATGCAGAGGTTCCACTCATGGCACGAGATTGCATAGACAGATCACTACATGGCTCTTCCCTTTTTGGGGAAGAACCTCCTTATGATATACATACATAGAAATATAACGTACAAAAGGGTACACAACCAAATCTAACTTACATACAGAATGTAATATAGCTGAATACAAATTACATGAAAACAACTACATAAAAAATGCTCCTAAAAAAGGATCACTAGATGACTTTAAAAAATGGACAATAACAATAACAGTATGATGGAAAGAAACTAACCCATACATCTACTACAATCAATATAAGGAAAACATGATCATAAAAAACTTATTCACAAAGTGGTTACAGAACTAAACACAATCTCTGAACCTTACAGGTACTCTAATTTCTCTGGTACTAGGTTTCAGACGAAAGTCCTCTGCTGGATCAGCTGAGATAAGGTTAAGGTCATGTGAACCTGCATCCTCAGTTCCATTAACAACTATATTTTGAGGAGGTATAGGATTTCTCCCCTCTTTATGCAACCTGTTTTTGGCAAACTCTACGCTCACTACACCAAACTGGATCTCCCTTCAGATACATGTACAGGTTTACACACACAAACCATATCACCAATCTTAACATCCAATAATTTAACTCTGTTTCGTTCATCAAAATATTGTTTGTGTTATTGTTGCATTCTGGAAACTCTTTCCCTGATGTTGTCATCTGACCTTTTACTTTGTCCAAACTTTACCCATTTATTCATCCGTCCACGGCAAAAACATGTGGTAGCTCTTCTCCCACACAACAATTCATACGGTGAGACCCCTGTCACAACGGGAGTGATTCAATAAAACCAAAGCATTCTCTTCACTGCATTGGCCACTACACACCTATTGGTAATCGCCCATTGGATGCTCTCCCCAAACACCTTGTTTATCCTCTCAATGAGACCATTCGTTTGAGGATGATATAAAGAACTCTTAAGATGCTTTATGCCACTCGCATCCAGGAACATTCTCAATTTTTCTGAAACAAACTGGACACCATTGTCCGAGACCAATGTTGCAGAAAATCCTTCCTTCAAAAAGATTTCTTTCAAGAGTTCTACAACAACTTTAGAAATCACTGTGGCGCGGTGGAGAAGCAGACCAGGACACAGGGATAAGTGGGCACACTCGACTGTTTTATTTTAACATAAATCAGGGAATTGTGGGACTTGTAGTCGCGTTCTCAGGAGTTCACTCTCTTCTGATAGGGTCCTTGGGGAATCTTCCGTCTTCTTCCTTCAGCGTGTCTCTTCCCAGAAGATTCTCCCCCAGAGTGTGGCAGGTACGAAAATGATAATGGGAAAAAGAAAAGAAAACCCTGTTAAGGACAGTGTCCTTTCTTAATCGATGGTCGCGGGGAGCGAGGGAGTGCTAGGGAAATTCACCCGATTTCCACCACCAGAGTGTAGGTGCACGCTGCGCAAGATAGTGTATCCGTGATACACTGGCAATTAATCTCCTTGCCCTCCACTACTCCCTCCCTTAGGAATGGCTCCGGTACGACCCAAAACTGAACCCAGACGGCCCCGTACCTTGTGAAGCCACGACCCTCCAGGGCCGTGGCGGGCTTATACGCGTTGCCAGCTAGGGTCTGGCGTCCCTTCTTTCTCTTCTCCGGTGCTACTCGGCCTTCGGGCTTCTTCCTCGAGCAGCGCCAACTCCTCTTCTCCACGGGTCCTGGGGTCTCCAATAGGACAGATCACGAAGGTCTGCAAGGCGCGTCTCTCCTCTCGGAAGTCGAGTCCTTCTGTGAGGCTCCAGGAACACCCCTCTTCTTCGGCGTCTTCCTTTGACGCTGGCAGCAGGTCACCTGACTTCCCCATGTGACCCGGAACCATCACTGGCTTAAAGGTATAGGGATCCCATGCTGTACTCTGTGAATATAGAAGGGGACATGGCGAGAGGTAGTGGGGAAAATGTCCCGTTACGGGCGGTGTTTCCTCCCTGTGAGGGCCGTCCTCGTCACACACCCCTATCCCAGCCTGTTCACGATCGGGGAACAGTGGGACACGAGAAAGGAAGTCTGCGTTCCCATTGTCCGCACCCTTGCGATGGATAACCTCAAAGGAGAAAGGCTGGAGGGAGAGGAACCAGCGCAGGATCTGTGGGTTATTTCCCTTATTACGACTCATCCAGAGCAGTGGCGCATGGTCTGTATATAGGAGGAAGTGGGCACCTTCCAGATAGTATCTTACTTTGTCCACAGCCCACTTGATCGCAAGGCACTCTTTCTCAATGATTGGGTATCGCTGTTCGCGGGGAAAGAGTTTGCGACTGATAAAGAGAACGGGATGCTCAAGACCCTCAGGTGAGATTTCAGACAAGACGGCCCCTAACCCGTGTTCCGAAGCATCTGTGTGTAACACAAAGGGTTTGGAAAAGTCAGGGGAGCGTAGGATTGGGGCCGAAGTTATTGCGGCTTTTAACTCTAGTCAGGCTTTCTTCGCTTGTGGTGTAGGTTGTTGGAGGTCTTTGGTTTTGATGTGTTTTTGAAGTAAATCGGTAAGGGGGGTGGCTAGTTCTGAATATTGTGGTATAAAATGTCTATAATAGCCAAGGAGCCCCAGGAATGCCCTGACTTCCTTTTTTGTTGATGGAAAAAGGTGCCTCAGCTATTGCTTTCACTTTTTCTGTCTGGAGTTCAATTAGTCCGTTCCCAAGTAGGAACCCTAGATATTTCACCTTCCTGAAGCCAGCCCTTGATTTCTTTGCATTGACATGTAAACCCGCCCTCTGCAGAGCTTGTAAGACCTGAGAGCAATGCTGGAGGTGTGTCGCCCAAGTGGGACTATAGATAATAATATCATCAAGGTAGGCAGATGAGTACTCCTGGTGTTGTAGCAGTAACCTGTTCATGAGTCTCTGAAACGTGGCAGGTGCGCCATGTAAACCAAAGGGCAAGACCGTAAAGTCATATAAGCCGGTTGGTGTAGAAAAGACATTTTTTTCTTGGTCCTCTGGTTTAAGGGCCACCTGCCAATACCCTTTCGTTAGGTCAAGGGTTGTAATGAATTGGGCCTCACCTAGTTTCTCTATTAATTCGTCAACTCGGGGAATGGGATACGAGTCGCATTTGGAAATTGCATTGACTGCCCGAAAGTCTATACAAAACCGGACAGAGCCGTCCGGTTTTGGCACTAGTACAATCGGTGATGACCACTCACTCTGTGAGGGATTTATAACACCCAGGGCTAGCATGCTTTCCACTTCTTGTCCTATGGTTTCCCTACGAACTGCTGGTATCCGATACGGCTTTTGTTTAACTATCTTCCCTGGCAGAGTCTGGATGGCGTGTTCCGCCAGAGAGGTCCGTCATGGGAGGTCAGAAAACAGGGATACGAAGGGAAGTAGTGTCTCTTGTAGTGTTTTCCCCTGGTCTTCAGTCAATTCTAGGTTGATGACCAGCTCTTGTAAGGTGGTCTCGGAGTCTGTCAAGTTTTGTACGTGGTGTACATCTTTGGGAAGAGGACCTATCCATTTTTTTAAAAGGTTTATATGGTATAACTGTCGCCTTTTTGGGTTGACCTGTATGTGATATGATGTTAAGCCTGCTTTCCCTACGACTTTGTAAGGACCCTGCCAACCTGCTCTTGTCCTTGTTATAGCGGATGGCGTAAGGACCAACACCCAATCTCCCACGTTTAGGTGTCGCCACTTTTTACCCCTGTTATAGAGCAACTGCTGCTTCACTTGGGCTTTTTCTAGGTTAGCCTCGGAAAACTCCCTCAGCTTATGTAGTCGGGTGCGCAGACTATGGGGTCGATTCCGATCCCGGCCGGAAGCGCACCTAACAGTATTCGTCCGGAAAAAAAACCAGCCGAATGCGTGTTTCCCGACCGATTCGAACGTTCGTCCGGATGAACAAGTACGATGCGTATAACAACCCAGTTTCCGAGCGAGCCGTACTTACCCAATTCAGCTCCTGTTCCCCGCCCGAGCCGGATCCGTAAACGCCGAATCGAGTCGTACGGAGGCAAATACACAGCACCTTCCGGCCGGAAGAGTACGATGCGCACTCCGTACGCGCCGAACCCGTTGCTACGTCCGGGACGTTTGAGCATCCGGGCGAGCCGTACATAAGCTCCGTTTCGCGCCACAAGACGATCCACGGCTACGAGACGAACAAGCCTGCAACGAGTATGACTCGAAGACACGAGAAACCCGAACGAGACGATCCAAGCATGAATCCCATTGCGCAGGTCCTACCTATACTCTACATCTATTACCGGGACCGGCACGGACGGGTACGGCGCAGACGGTAAGTCAAACACCAACAATACAAACAAACGACACGTACCCGAAATATGTCACACACACATAGGGATGCACAAATGACGTACACTAGCAACAGCAGAACCATAGGGGTGGGATGGCCATCACCAATGCCATACACACCCATTGGGGACTGGATGCCTGCCACTACCACCACCCCACTCAGGGGGGGCTGGATGCCTGTCACTACTACCATCCCCACCCTTAGGGGGATGGATGCCTACCACTACCACCACCCCTACTCAAGGGGGCCTGGATGCCTACTACTACCACCACCCCTACTCAGGGGGGCTGGATGCCTGCCACCACCACCACCCCTACTCAGGGGGGCCTGGATGCCTACCACTACCACCACCCCTTCTCAGGGGGGGCTGGATGCCTGCCACTACCACTACCCCTGCTCAGGGGGGGCTGGATGCCCATCACTACTACCATCCCCACCCTTAGGGGGCTGGATGCCTGCCACTACTACCACCCCACTCAGGGGTGGCTGGATGCCTGTCACTACTACCATCCCCACCCTTAGGGGGATGGATGGCCACCACTACCACCACCCCTACTCAGGGGTGCCTGGATGCCTGTCACTACTACCATCCCCACCCTCAGGGGGCTGGATGCCAACCACTACCACCACCCCTACTCAGGGGGGCCTAGATGCCTGTCACTACTACCATCCCCACCCTCAGGGGGCTGGATGCCTACCACTACCACCACCCCTACTCAGGGGGGGCTGGATGCCTGCCACTACCACCACCCCACTCAGGGGGGGCTCGATGCCTGTCACTACTACTATCCCCACCCTTAGGGGGATGGATGCCTACCACTACCACCACCCCTACTCAGGGGGGCCTGGATGCCTACCACTACCACCACCCCTACTCAGGGGAGGCTCGATGCCTGTCACTACTACCATCCCCACCCTTAGGGGGATGGATGCCTACCACTACCACCACCCCTACTCAGGGGGGCCTGGATGCCTACCACTACCACCACCCCTACTCAGGGGAGGCTGGATGCCTGCCACTACAACCACCCCCACCCTTAGGGGGATGGATGCCTACCACTACCACCACCCCTACTCAGGGGGGCCTGGATGCCTACCACTACAACCACCCCTACTCGGGGGGCTGGATGCCCGTCACTACTACCATCCCCACCCTTAGGGGGCTGGATGCCTGCCACTACCACCACCCCACTCAGGGGGGCTGGATGCCTGTCACTACTACCATCCCCACCCTTAGGGGGATGGATGCCCATCACTACTACCATCCCCACTCATAGGGGGCTGGATGCCTACCACTACCACCACCCCTACTCAGGGGGGATGGATGCCTGCCACTACCACCACCCCACTCAGGGGGGGGCTCGATGCCTCTCACTACTACCATCCCCACCCTTAGGGGGATGAATGCCTACCACTATCACCACTCCTACTCAGGGGGCCTGGATGCCTACCACTACCACCACCCCTACTCAGGGGGGGCTGGATGCCTGCCACTACCACCACCCCTACTCAGGGGGGGCTGGATGCCCGTCACTACTACCATCCCCACCCTCAGGGGGCTGGATGCCTACCACTACCACCACCCCTACTCAGGGGGGGCCGGGTGCCTGCCACTACCTCCTCCCCTACTCATAGGACGGGTAATGCTTGACACAACCAGCATACTCCCACATAAGGAATGTCTGAAAATTACATCCCCCCCAACACCATGACAAGCGTGTGTAGTCTGTGACAAATGCCTACAACACTGAACATGACATTGAACATACAATGTGACCCCCTAGCACATGTGTCACACATAAATGTGTGTGGCCTCCACAATGCAAGCCGACCATGGCCACTGTGGCAATGGGGTTGAACACCCCATCACCACAGCGACCAAAAGGTAGGTGTGGGGTCCATAGCTGATGCACCTTTTGAACAGTGTGGCAATGGGGCCCAAAGCCCCATCACCACAGTGATCAAAAGGTAGGTGTGGGGTCCATAGCTGATGCACCTTTTGAACAGTGTGGCAATGGGGCCCAAAGCCCCATCACCACAGTGATCAAAAGGGAAGTGTGGGGTCCATAGCTGATGCACCTTTTGAACAGTGTGGCAATGGGGCCCAAAGCCCCATCACCACAGTGACCAAAAGGGAAGTGTGGGGTCCATAGCTGATGCACCTTTTGAACAGTGTGGCAATGGGGCCCAAAGCCCCATCACCACAGTGACCAAAAGGGAAGTGTGGGGTCCATAGCTGATGCACCTTCTGAACAGTGTGGCAATGGGGCCCAAAGCCCCATCACCACAGTGATCAAAAGGGAAGTGTAGTCTGGGTAAAAGCTGCCAAAGCCAAACTGCATGGATGATTCCTGGTCACACAACAACAAACACATCAGTGGCATAGTAGTGCTTGTGTCCCATAGCAACATAGATTGGGTGAGGCAAACAGTGCAGTGCAAATAAAACATACCTTTGGCCTTGTGCAGACAAACATCACCCATGGGGGCTCACATTGTCGACATTCACAAATAACACAATGACAGAAGTGACCATCATAATGCAGACCCACATATCTGCACCAATGGACACACAAATGTAGATATCCTAGGGATACTGTAGATGTCAGGTGAACAAATACCATACCATGGCAGCAATGGGACATACAAACCATGATTATTGTGCTGACTGATGACCTAGGAGTCCCAGGGACAGCAGGGGAAAGCCAGCAAGCAACATACAGCCAATGGCACACTCAAGATATGCCAATGCAGTGGTGCAAATGCACAAACAGGCAGACCCACACTGCATATCAAACACAACAGGTGATGGGGGTGTGTGCCAGTGTCCCCAGGCAACCACACAACACATGAGGACGCCTGAATTCCAATTACACAGATGTGTATACAGTGCCATACAAAAGTAACTCATGGATCGGATTCCCCTATGTGGGCAATCAGGCATTGTTAGATGAGAAGGAGCCCAAATTACACATGTCACACAAGCTAGTAGGAACAGCAACTAACACAGCAAGAGACAGACCCACCACAGCACAACCCCCAGGGACCCCACATTGTGGTGACACTACCCTGCATGATAATCCCACTGTGATGACAAAGGTAGATGTCATTCACACTGTGAACCACAGCCATGTGTCCTGAGCAACAAACTACCATCACACCTACACAAGCACAAATCAAACAGCACGGCCTGCCGGCCATGGCCAATATGGAGGTAGGGGTCTAGCCGTGCAACAACTCACATTTGCACACACTCAACACCACACACCTTGATCTCCACCAATGTGCAGCACTGAAGCTCACATGGACTGGTGACATTGCACATGCACCCATGACAATCCCAGGGGTGGTGGGGGGAACTAAGGTGCAGAAACCCATCACACATGGCCAGTCAACAAGACTCGTGAATGTCTGACACACTGCACACTACGCGGTACATGGGCATGACGTGAAATCCACCACAATCAATGGGATCCTGGCCATAGTCACACACCAATGAAGAAGACAAGGTGACACACAAAGAACACACGTACACAACTTCCAACATTGCAGCTCTGACCCTGAGGAGTGGCAGCAGTCACACACACAACGTGTCACAATCACTGAAAGCTACCATAGACTGTAAATTACATGACATGTGTAACCAACAAGTGCCAAGGGGAATCCTGAATGTGTCCCATCTGCGTTTGCCCACATCCCCAGCCCTGATAACAAAGACAACCTGGGTTGACAACCTGATGAACCTTAGTTAGCCATGCACCCACATCCCGGAGTAACTAGGTCCAAGATGCTTGATGAACACAGAACAACTCAGCAAGCATCAGAAACAGGAACATCCGTAGGGACACAGCCTGTGTAGGAAAAGGGAAGGGTACACGCACAGACATGCTTACACAACACAAAACATGGGCCCAGGCAATGTCACGGGATTACACACTGCCATGAGGGCACTCCACTGCTGTGGAAGGTCCGCTGTGCCAAGCCTTGTCTGTGCACGACTCAAACATGTCGGCAGAACACTCAGTCAGTGAGTCAACAACTACAACACACTGAAGGCTCTGCTCACATCAGCCTGGGTACGGGAGTGTCACGTCAGTCATCTGCATACACCCAAAACACGTGTCAAGCAAGGTACACTGTATACACTGATGAGTCCTTCAACATTGGTGTGCTAAACTGCATGTCCAGTGGAGATGGGCACACAGTCAGGGAAATAGGAACATTGAACAGTGGTAAGCCCACCAGATGTGCATCACTGTAAGACAAAGATGTTAATTTACAAATGCAAAACGTACATCCCTGTGTCATATGCTGAACATCACACCCTCAGACTGCAGCAGAGGATGCCATAGATCCAGACTACAACAGGACACACATCCCATGGACCACATGGAGTCCATCACTGCAACACTTCATTTCCCTGATCTGAACACTATTACAACTGCAAATGCATGATGATAACCATGTACATCATGTACATCAAAAGAAAAACCACAAGTAAACAAAAATAGGCTTTAATCAGCAAATGTCAACAAAAAATCAGAAGTCCAAATTAAACTAAGGCCAATGGCCAGTCCAAATACTCAGTCCCAACAGGGTGATATGTGACAACTTGTCACCCATTGCTTGCCTGCACTGGTAGGGACAGGGGACATCCCCCTTGGAGGGACATACAAGGGACAGGCCAGGCACCGCAGGGACAGGATCAGGGGATGCCAGAGTGAGGCAGTGAAGGGGTGGTGGGTGCAGGAGTGTCACCAGCAACTGCAGTGGAGGTGTCTGACTCAGGGGGCCGGCACCACTGCAGTGCCCGAGTCAGACGGGGTGGTTGTGGACTCCACTGCAGTGCATGCCTCCAAGGGAGTGGAAGGGGGGCAGATGAGGTGGGCAGGACAGAGGGGGGGGACCCGCTCTCCACACCAGTGGCACAAACAGGCTGAGCGTCTGGTTTGGGGGTGGAAGAGCAAGTGGCAGGGGGGGAGGGCCTAAGCAGTTTGGGGATGCGGTATCGGTGTGTGGGGGAACCTGGGGCAGGGTGTGGCAGTGGAACCTGTGGAGTGGTGGCCTGGGGGATGGAGGAGAGAGACTGGGTGGTGGAGCTGCGTGGTGGTGGTGGTGGGGTCTTGCCCTTCCTGGTCCGGGGGGACTTCCGAATGGGGTCCTCAGTCTGTCTGCGCCTGGGGGAGGGTGTCCGGGGGCGAGGGGCACTCCCTCTGTGTGGGTGGACTTCCTCTTCCCCCGGTATGCCGGATCTGCAGGATCGGAGGGGAAGAGGCCGAGGTCACACAGGAAGACCTGCTGTATAGGTGGGGTTGCAGGTGAGGCAAGGGAAGGGGTCTTGGAGGGAGAGGATTTGGAGGACTGCGGAGTGACTGTGGATGCCTGTGTGTGTGTCTGTTCCCCATCCCCTGTGTGTGTGGTATCTGTCCCCTGAGGATGCTTGTGTGCACGTCTTGCCTTTCTTTTGGGTGTGTCTGTGCTGCTCGTGTCTGTGTGCTTGGGTGAATGTGCAGGTGTGCATGTGCTTTGGACAGGTAGGGTGCCAGGAAGTGTGGATGGGGCAGAGGTAGGAGGTGGGAGGGACTGCTGGAGGAGGGACACTGCTGCCGTCAGGGAGGAGTCCATGGACTTATTGCTCCTCTGTAGGGCAGACATACCCGTCGAGATGCCCTCCATGAACGACACCAGCTGTGTCAACAGAGTGGTGTGTGCATGGAGGACACTCAGCATTGCTGTCTGCCCTACATGGAGCTGCCGAAGTAGGTACACAGACTCCTCACTCAGGGCAGCAGGGGACACAGGGGCAGGGGGTGCGGTGCCTGGCACGAAGGAGACACGCTCCCGAACACGGGAGCCTCCACGGACGTCTGGAATTGGAGCCAATGGGAGGGTGGTGCTGGTGGTGGTGGCGGGGCCAGACAGACTAGCGGGGGTGTGGTGGCTGCTGACACCCGCCTCCACAAGGGAGTCATCTTCCGAGCTGCTGTGGTCCTCAGCTGAGGTGGATGGTGCTGAGGACTCCTCGGTGTGGCTCCCCTCGCCCTCCGTGCCACTGGGTCCCTCTGACCACTCGTCGGATGCTGACCCAGTCTGGCTCCGCTGCTCCTCCTGGTCTGTGGAGCTGTCCCCTCCTGTGGCCGTGGATGTATCTGCAAACAATTAGGGAAACAGACAAACATCAGTCACCTGCACTGACCGCACACACCACAGTAAGTACAGCACTTACAGAGCCAGCCCTGGCATCCTTAGTAGAACATTGCCAAAACTCCTCACACAGATTTGGAGAAGCCAATTGTCAGTCTGATGGTCAACCATGGGACTCACACCCCTCCTGCCCTTGCACCCATCTGTCTGGTGCCTGTCTGATGGTAAGACCCCAGTGTGGACACATGCACCACCTACACAGTTGTTGGACATTGCAGGGAACACAGTGAAGTATGTGAACATGCACACATCACATCTCTTGCCACTGAGTCAGTGCAGGTGTCCGGAGAAAGGGATGGCCAGAGTCTAAATAGAAATGCATGTGATGCATACCAGCACCAGACACCATGATGCACCCATGTCCGGATAGTCCATGCCACAATGGGGTGCATGTTGCACATGTCACTCCCCTGCAGGATCACTCTTAGGAAGTTTAATGCCATGACACAGGCATGCCTGCAAAGTCATACATCACTGTCTCCAGTCACATGGCCATGGCAGCCTGCCAACAACAGTCTGCACTGTGTCACAATCCTAGGACATGGGGAATGCAAGTTATGTAACTGACAAGTGCACATGTCCATCCCCCACACACCACATCATCTGAACTAGTATTTGTCCACGTCATGCCAATTGGACATATGGGGGACATGAAACACAACTCCCAGAACCTGAGCACCTCACAGTGTGCTGTGAATGAATAACAGCTGCCTGAAAGTCACAGTCGCATACACCTGTGTGCACAGTCAAGTGATCAAACATCTATAAGTCACAGAAGTATCGTCTCACATGGTCACATCTCAGATGGCATGCTGAACCCTAACCGACAAACATACCAGTAGTCCTGACAACGAAGCCACAGCACACTGACACAGAGGCAGACACCTGAGGGAACATGTCACTGATCACAACATGTCAGATGATCCACGGGAGTGGGAGTACAGAGTCTATTGTATGCCCTGGAGTAGGCATGACTGTCCAGCTCCACCTGTAAGAGGGATGAGTCCTGGACAGTAGGCAGGTGCCTAAGCATGTGTGACACACTTGATATACATACTCCTGAGGCCCAAACATTGTTCCCACCCACAGCATGGGGGTGTGCCAAATACCCCAGGGACATGTGGTGAATCAGATCAGCAAGTGGACCACATATCAAAGTTACACCCAGATTACATGTCAGGACTTGGGCATTGTGTGAGCAATTGACCCACCCATGAATCCCACAACATAGTCACCGGAACAAATGCTGTCCCCCACCTTGAGCAAAGCAAAATGTAATGACACAGTCCCCAAGTGACACAATTTCCTGACTGTAAGGGCCACACATATGCGTATCAGATGAGGAGTGGGCATGTCACAATAGAGGGACAGGGGTCCTGGACCACAAGACTGATGTACTGTGGAAGTTTAACCAGGCCAGAGGAGGGCACATAGCATGTCAGACAAAGTGCACAGTGCTGTCATGGACTCACCCCTCCATGCTGCTGTCTGGCCTTCAGCTGCCCATCCAGGTCAGGGAAGACCACCGCCAGGATCCTGAGCATGTGGGGGGTCAGGGTCCGGTGTCCGCCCCTCCTGCGAGGAGGCGACAGCTTCAGCTGGACCCTTGCGATCCTCCGGGTCCAGCCTCGAAGGTCCTGCCACCTCGTCTGGCAGTTGCGGATCCGGCGCTTGTAGTCCCCCACGGATCTTACTGCCCGGGCGATGGTCAGCCAGATTTTCTGCTTCTGGTGGGCATCAACCTGTGAGGATGACAAAGTGAAAATGCCATTACTACACATGCAACATATCCGTGCATCACACAGTTGGATATACATGTCTCAATCACTGGGGCACATGATGTACACAGGCAGTGCAACGATGGCTATGAACAGTTTGCCAGCAGTTACTACATGGTATCATTGCATGGAAAGTAAACCTTGTTGGAATGCACTGTTACTGCACTGTACCTGTTCAGTGCATGTAACTACACACTTTGGGGGCTCAGAACTACTCAGTGAGCATGCTAGCCAGTGGTGTGCACACTGTAAGTCCTGCTAGTCAGACAACATGCAAAATTAGTAAGGCAGTGGACAGCACACTCACCTGCTCCCCTGGTGTCCCATACAGCTTGCTGTACTGTGGAAGGAGGCTGTCCAGCAGGGCCTGGTTCTCCTCAAGGCTGAAGGCTGGGGCTCTCTCCACAGTGCGTGCCATTGCAGTAGCCAGAGGATGCAGAGACAGCAGCAGTGTTGGTGGCAGATGTCGTCCTGGAGCATGTAGTGCAGGCAAGTGAGCTCTCAGGGGAACAGCCAGCATTATATGTGTGCTGCAGAGGCAGATACTGTCCCATGTGTCCAAAGTGATAGGTCCAAGTCGTTTGCATCTTCTGAATCTGACCAATCCATGGAATAGCAGCACTAATACACGCCCACAGCATCCTTCAAACATCCAAGTTCATGACACCCATGATTTTGCAACATTGTTGTGGCTGGCCAACTGAATTCACTGCATCAGACTCGTTGAAGCTTCGAATACGCGTCCGTTGCCATGCCAGGCCACAGCCAACGCGTGCGCACCGTTCGATCCATTGCTGTACAACGCATATTTCGGGATACAACGTGTACCTGCTCACAACAGATGCAATGGGCCGGTCGGGCACACCGATCGGTCCATTGCTGTACAACGCGTACCCGCTCACAACAGATGCAATGGGCCGGCCTGGCACACCGATCGGTCCATTGCTGTACAACGCGTACCCGCTCACAACAGATGCAATGGGCCGGCCGGGCACACCGATCGGTCCATTGCTGTACAACGCGTACCCACTCACAACAGATGCAATGGGCCGGCCGGGCACACCGATCGGTCCATTGCTGTACAACGCGTACCCGCTCACAACAGATGCAATGGCCCGGCCGGGCACACCGATCGGTCCATTGCTGTACAACGCGTACACGCTCACAACAGATGCAATGGGCCGGCCGGGCACACCGATCAGTCCATTGCTGTACAACGCGTACCCGCTCACAACAGATGCAATGGGCCGGCCGGGCACACCGATCGGGCCATTGCTGTACAACGCGTACCTGTACAGGTCAGTCGCATATGTCACCATGCTTGTCACTGGTGAACGTATGCCAGCCACATATACCTGCCAGAGACCCAGGGGCACACCTATAACACCACACCCAGTCCACACTGTTTCAAAGGCATGTAAGGCTGCATTACCTTTTCTGTGTATGTGGGTTAACATGTGGTTTCTGTGGTGGCACTTGTGGGCAGCCACACCCAGGCTGTGCATGTGTTAATGGGGACAGGGTCCTTTGTGTGTTGTGCACATGACCACTGTGATGTGCAACAGTTCATTTCGGAGCATGTGGCATGGTCACATTTCCAGGTTGTGTATGTGTGTGACATGTCACATACCCCCTGGGTCCCATGGGGGAAGGCATGTACGTCACAGGGTGACCCATTGCCACAATAGTGATGTCCCTCCACAGTCTGTGTGCATGTTGTGTTTCCGATGTCTCTGATTCCATGTGCACGATGGGAGACAGTCTCCACATCAACGTTGTTTGTGCATGGACTTTGATGTTGTGCGTCACTGCCGTCCATGTCTGTCCTGCGTAGGCGACAGGGGCCACTACCTGTGGGAGTCATGTTTGTTTTTCTGACGTGTACATGATACGCCATGTAATGCCAGTGTCCATGTGGCAAGACAGGGTCACTGGGAATCTACCTGTCAATGAGCTGTGATGCCTGTACTCCCCAACAGTGTTGACATGCTAACTTGGTTTTCTGTGAGTATCTTGTGACATGTATTGGCCATGAGTATTGCAGTTCTGTCCTGTTCTTCCGTGCTTTTGACTGTGTGTCATGTCTGTCCTTCACAGGGTACTTTCAGAGTTGTTTGGTCAACTTGGATCCCCCGACACCATGATTCAGCTTTCAGGGTGGCAGCAGTAGTTTCCCTACAGGTGATGTGCCACACACCCCTGGACTTCATATCTTCTGCACTTGTTGACTGTGTGGCCACTGCCATGTGGGATTACCTTGCATTTGTAGTGGAAACAACATGTTACAAATGTGTAATAAACCTGTGCTTCACTTTGGGATGTGCATTGTCTGTGGTCACACATCTGACTGACATTTGCTTACTGCACCTGTGGGCTAGTTGACACAGACTCTGAATAGGTGTGGTGTCTGTGCATTCCACAGTATTTCCTGGCAACATCACTGTAGGCGATGAGTCCGATGGCCCTGGTGTCTCTGTGTTGTGTAGCCCTAGTGGTGTGTCTCCCTCATATGTGTCACGTCACCATGACTCACATGACGGTCTTGTACTTGCTGTAGCAGCTAGCATACACAGTGTAATTTAGCAGATCATCATCACCATAACAGTAGCCACATTTGAATAACAACAGAGGCAAGTATGGTGTACTAGTGATTTTATTTACAGAAATGTGTATGTGTATAGTGCACAGGATGGTGGGTGCTGTACATTGGGATTGTGATCCAAAGTTCCCAGATGAGTTGGAAGTCTTGGTAGCAGAAATTTCCTGAGTGTAGTCCACAGTCATATGATACATTAGTCCAACTTGAACTCCCCATGTCATGTGGGAGAGTTGTGTTGCATTCGACAGGGTGAAAAGTTTGCACACAAAGGAGAATTTCCGGAACAGGTGTTGGCTTCCTGGGGGATGTACGTGGCCATCAACCTCTCAGTTTTCCTTCCTCGGACGACCCCTCTTCTTTGGGGGGGACCCTCACGTGCAGGCTGCTGCGGTGCAGGGGAGTCTCCGCCAGAGTCCTCCTCCCTCCCTGTGGCGGTGTCAGTTGTTGCAGCACCAGATGTTGTGGGCACACAGGGAGGTGTGGCCATGTTGGTGCTAATCTGGCGGAGGCATGTCAATATGTCCCTATGCACCGCTGTGAGTTCTTGCAATGTGTCCCACTTGGACTCCATGCGAGACATGTGTGTCTCCACACGGGACATGTGGGAGTCCAAGCAGGCATGATGCTCAGCCTGCTGCTGTTGTATGTCCTTGAGGATCCCCACTACCTGCCTGACCTCTCCGGTGCTATCCTGGTACGCATCAGCGATGCGTGCCAGTTGTGGGTCATCATGCAGTCCAGACCCCTCTGCAAGCAGTGACCTATGTCTACCACCCCTCCCACCACCCCTGGCGACATGTGCAGGACCTGCGGTGGCACGCACAGGTGACCCAATGCCCCCTTGGGGGTTGTTAGTGGTGTTGTTGTCCGTTGCTCCACGGTGGGCCTGGGGCCCTGTTCTGTTATCATCGGTGGTCCTTGGTCTGTCCGTGTCGGCGGGGGTGGTCTGTGTGTTGGCAGTTGTTGGAGGGGTGGGTGCAGGGGGTGCAGATGTTGGTCCTGCTGGTGCTGCATGATGACTCACACCGGAGGTGCCAGGTAGGTCTTCGCCATCCGAGGAGGGCAGAGGCTGTTCCACACCAGTGAGCTCAGTGTCCCCTGGAGCCTGGGACAGGGACTCCTCCTCGCCTGCTGCTGTGTCCCCATCATCATCACCTGTATTTGGATGAGACACACATTGTATGTTATGTTTCTACAGGCATCAATGGTTCACACACCTGACAGTTGTGACTGTACCTCTGGATGCGGGCATGTACATTGCATTGTCCTAAGTTGTCACAGTAAGAGGTTGATATTGGTGTAGCACATTGTCCTGCATACCTGGGGCATTTCAATGTGAATGTTGAGGTGTGTGCATGGCCAGCATTGGTTGTATTTGGTGGACATCCGGCCATCCTTCTCCACCTAGCCCAGTTATCCCACCATGAAGCATGCCACCCTTGCAGTGGGTTCAGGTTGACTCTCAGGATGTCATTCAGTGGTGTTCTGCTGTTTGTTGGTGCACAGTTCCCAGCAGGGCCTTGTGCTCCCCACAGCAGTACCCAGTGTCAGCCATCTTGTCAGTCCTTATCCACTCCCTGTGATGTGAGCATGGTTCAGAGTGGTGTTGATGGGCCAATTGTGAGGGTGAGCAATATCTGTGACTACAACTCCCATCATGCTATTGCCTACACCCCCTTCCCAGCATGCCCGTACTTCCTTCCTTTTGACTCTGCTTCCCTGTGGGGTAGTGTGCCTGTGCTGACAGGAAGGCTGACAGTGTTGTCCTTGCGTTTGTTTGGCTACAAGTCCCAAGAGTGTCCCTGTGCTTCACACAGCATTACCCAGGGTGGTGGTTCTTTGTGGGATCTTCATTTGGTGTGTGAGGCATTGCATTCTCCCAGGTGGGTTATGTGGAGTTTGTGTTGAGGGGGTGTGTGAGGAGAGCTGCTTGTAACTATGGTCAGTGCTGTCAGTCCTCCTTCCCACCCAGCCAGATATCCCACCATGCAACGTGCTTGCATTGCAGGGAGTGCAAGTTGGCTTTCAGGATGTCAGGCAGTCGTGTTCTGCTGTTTGTTGGTGCACAGTTCCCAGCAGGGCCTTGTGCTCCCCACAGCAGTACCCAGTGTCAGCCATCTTGTCAGTCCTTATCCACTCCCTGTGATGTGAGCATGGGTCAGAGTGGTGTTGATGGGCCAATTGTGTGGGTGAGCATTATCTGTGACTACAACTCCCATCATGCTATTGCCTACACCCCCTTCCCAGCATGCCCATACTTCCTTCCTTTTGAGTGGACTTCACTGTTTGTGAGTGTGACAGCAATGGCAAGATGGCTGACAGTGTGGTCCTGTTGTTTGTTGGTGCACAGTTCCCAGCAGGGCCTTGTGCTCCCCACAGCAGTACCCAGTGTCAGCCATCTTGTCAGTCCTTATCCACTCCCTGTGATGTGAGCATGGTTCAGAGTGGTGTTGATGGGCCAATTGTGAGGGTGAGCAATATCTGTGACTACAACTCCCATCATGCTATTGCCTACACCCCCTTCCCAGCATGCCCGTACTTCCTTCCTTTTGACTCTGCTTCCCTGTGGGGTAGTGTGCCTGTGCTGACAGGAAGGCTGACAGTGTTGTCCTTGCGTTTGTTTGGCTACAAGTCACAAGAGTGTCCCTGTGCTTCACACAGCATTACCCAGAGTGGTGGTTCTTTGTGGGATCTTCATTTGGTGTGTGAGGCATTGCATTCTCCCAGGTGGGTTATGTGGATTTTGTGTTGAGGGGGTGTGTGAGGAGAGCTGCTTGTAACTATGGTCAGTGCTGTCAGTCCACCTTCCCACCCAGCCAGATATCCCACCATGCAACGTGCTTGCATTGCAGGGAGTGCAAGTTGGCTTTCAGGATGTCAGGCAGTGGTGTTCTGCTATTTGTTGGTGCACAGTTCCCAGCAGGGCCTTGTGCTCTCCACAGCAGTACCCAGTGTCAGCCATCTTGTCAGTCCTTATCCACTCCCTGTGATGTGAGCATGGTTCAGAGTGGTGTTGATGGGCCAATTGTGTGGGTGAGCATTATCTGTGACTACAACTCCCATCATGCTATTGCCTACACCCCCTTCCCAGCATGCCCATACTTCCTTCCTTTTGAGTGGACTTCACTGTGTGTGAGTGTGACAGCAATGGCAAGATGGCTGACAGTGTGGTCCTGTTGTTTGTTGGTGCCCAGTTCCCAGCAGGGCCTTGTGCTCCCCACAGCAGTACCCACTGTCAGCCATATTGTCAGTCCTTTTCCACTCCCTGTGTTGTGAGCATGGTTCAGAGTGGGGTTGATGGTCCAAATGTGAGGCTGCCCATTATCTGTTACTACGAGTCCCATCATGCTCTTGGCTACACTGACTTCACCAGCATACATAGGATTCCTTCCTTTCTGTGAGCTTCCCTGTGAGGTGGTGTTCTAGTGGTGGCTAAATATCTGACAGTGTTTGTTAGTTAGATTTGTGCCACTGCCTAGCTCTATTTGGTATTGGGTTAGTACATGTCATGACATAGTTACATATCACTATGACATGGCATGTATTGTGTTTATCTGACTAACATACACTTCTTGGGATGATTATCTTTTGGTTGCTGTTGATTTGCTAGGGGTGCATGGTTTGACTATCCCCTTGGCAGTGATGTGTGTGTATTGGCACACAATATTGTGTATATTAGTTGAGTACTCACCAGGCTCTGGGATGTTTGTTAGCCCATATACGCTCACTGGTGGTAGGATGGCCCGCACCTTCTCCTCCCAGGGCCTGAGGTATACTGGTTTGGCAGGAGGGCCACTGCCGGTGTGCTGGCTCAGGAGGTAATCCTTCTTCAGTAGGTCCCTGACCCTCCTGCGCACATCATACCACCTGTTCTGGATGTCTTCCTTTGTGCGCAAACATGGTGATTGTGCATTCACCCTGTCGACGATCCTCGCCCACATCTTGGTTTTCTGTGCCATGGGGGTCTGTTGGACCAATGTGCCAAACAACTGTGGCTCTACCCTCAGGATCTCGTCTACCATGACTTCCAATTCACTATCTAGGAACTTTGAATTCTTCTTTAGGGGCATGGTGATGGGTGGTGGTGGTGATTGAGTGTGTGTGTGTGTGCAGGTGAGGGTGTGTGTGTGTAGGTTTTGCTGTGTGTGTGTGAGGGTGCTATTTGTTGAGGTGCTAATGGTGTGTGGCTTTTGTGTTGGATGAGCTGTGTGTGTGTCTGCTGTCTGCTGGTGTTCTGTGCTGGCAGGTCAGTGGAATTTGCAAAGGATCATGGTAGGGATTTGTGGCCTTTATGTAGGTGGAGTTGGGGGTGTGTTCTTGTTCCATTTTTTTCACCCCCTGTATTTATTGGCTTTGTCATTGCTTGTTTGGCCCTCTTTTTTTGTATTTTTTCATTTGTGATTTTTGTGCATGTAGGAGTCGTTCTTCTGACCGAGCAGGACGTTGCAGTTATCTCGTGCGCGCCTCTCTGAGTCGTTCCCGCTGTGTTTCAGCTCAGTTTCATATGCAGCGTACGCATCGGTCGCGGAGTATTGTGTTTGTTCGGCTGGGTTTTGTATGCGTGTCGGTCGTACGGCTTGGGCTTTGTGCGAATCGGTCTGCTTTTGCACCCATTGCATCGTACTGCGCGGGTCGGAGTTCGCGGGTACGTTTCGTTCGGGTTGATTCCTGGTGCGTGTCGGTCGGTTCTATTCGCGTGGTTTCCCGGCCGGATAGCTTGTTTCCGTCCGGGTCGGTCGTTCGCCTTGAGTCCCGTACGAGTCGGTCGTGATTCACATGCATTTCATCGTACTTCCCAGGTCGGGCAACGCCGCTACGTGTCGGTCGGACTATAATCCCGTACCGAGTCGGTCGGTATTTTTTCCGGCCCGAATCGGATTCGGCCTCATTGTGTATAGTCCAGAAAAGATTTAGTCTCCTCTTCCTTCTCTTGTTCCCAGACCTCTTTGGCGATTTCTAGGAGGCTGCGAGGTTCCCTTCCATAGAGAAGTTGAAAAGGAGAACAACCGAGACTACTTTGGGTCTGACTCCTGACTACATATAGGGCTAGAGGGAGTAACATGTCCCATTCCTTGCCTTCAACAGTCAACAACTTCTTCAATGTTAGTTTTAGAGTGGCGTTGTAGCGCTCACAGAGGCCGTCCGTCTGGGGGTGGTAGACCGAGGTTTTAATGTGTGATATGTCTAGAGATTTGCAGATTTGTGACATTAGTTTGGAAACAAAAGGAAACCCTTGATCTGTGAGAATTTCACGCGGGAAGCCAACCCGCGAAAACATTTCAAGCAACTTCTCACTGATGTTCCGGGTTGTGGGGGTCCGTAAAGGAAAGACCTCTGGATATCGAGTGGCGTAGTCCACCACGACCAGGGCATACAGATGGCCTTTCCTGGTTCGGGGAAGAGGACCGATGAGATCCATGGCTATCCTCTCAAACGGAGTACCCACAACTGGGAGAGGCTGTAGCGGGATGGCCGGAGGTTTGTACGGGTTTTTCTTTTGGCACACCTCGCATTCCTGACAGAAGCGGGTGACCTGTGAGAATATCCCGGGCCAATAGAAATGGTGTAACAACATCTGTACAGTCTTTTGTGCACCCCTATGCCCCGCCAACAAATGTGAGTGCGCAAAAAAAAAAACTTCTCCCGAAATGCCTGGGGAACCAGTAGCTGGGGAGTATCGCCCTGATTTCCGACCCTATATAACAGCTCGTTCTTGATCAGGAACAAGGGATAAGTGGGAGTAGCCTGGAGTGCGGATTGACGGGCATGATCCCAAGCGAGTTGGAGCGTTGGATCGTGTTTCTGGGTGTATCGAAAGTTCCTATCAGATAGCCAGGGAGCCTGGGTTAAGAGAGCAGGGCGTGTTTGGGTTGGGGGCTTTATGACCTGTAGTTTATCTTTCAACATCCCTAAGAAGGAGGGATTATCCTGTCCTATTATCATTTGTTCTGGTAGGGAGGGAGCCACCCCAAGTCTAGCTTCCAATGTCTGTCCGTTGGGGAGGGTGACCGGGAGTTGTATTAAGGGGTATACCCTAACATCCCCGTGTACACATCTAATGGGTACAGTCTCTACTGCTACAGTAGTAACGGGTTCAATGGCTGACTGTAGAACCACAGACTGTCGACACCCTGAGTCTAGCAAAGCCCTCACCTGTACTCCCTGTACCCTGACACTTACATGAAAACTGGGCCCCATTTCTGCTGTATACAGGATGGATCTTGGTATGCAACTAATATCCATTGGCTCTTCTGGCGGTTTTTTCCTTGGACAGTTCCGTGCAATATGTCCCCAGTCCCCGCACTCAAAGCATTGGGGGTTTCTGAGCGTCGGTGGTTCGGGGCGAAACTGTCGCAGCTTTGGTGGTTCGGGGGTGGGCTTTGCTGGCTTTCTTTCTGGTTTTCCCGGGACTCCAGGGTGACGGGTGGTTTTATCTGTGTCCCAAAGTATAGCACGTGGTTGAGCCCTGTAGAACGAGGTGGCCATATCTACTGCTTGTTCCGCCGTCAGGTGATGGTGTTGTTTAAGCCACCGTTGAATAGGAAAAGGGAGAGCTTCAATGAATTGCTCTAAGTAGATCATGGACATGATTTCTTCCTTGGTATGGAGCTGGGGTTTTAACCACTTGTCCGCGGCACCTTTCAGCTTAAAGTACAGGGTTTTCGGGTTGTCCATGGAAGAACCCCTCTCCTTTCTAAAGCGGACCCTGTAAGCCTCTGCGTCCATGCCCATGTGATCCAAGATGACCTGTTTAATCTCCTGGTAAGCGGTATTACAGTTAGGGTTGGCTACCTGATAGGCAGCTTGTGCTTCTCCAGTAAGGAGGGGTGCCAGAAAGAAAGGCCACTTGCTTTCTGGCCACCCTGACGCCCGTGCAGCCCTTTCGAAATTTAATAGGAATGCATTGGGGTCCTCGCCTGAAGTGTACTTTTGTAGGGACACGTTGGGGCCATGTCCAGCTCGTGCTTGCAGCTGGTTTGTTAGTTCCAGGCAATCATCCGCAACTTTCAGCATCTGTTCGGCATGGTTTGTCATGTTGTTTTTCAACAACTCCCTGTCTGCTTGGGCTGAATTCATCTGCTTCTCGACTGCCCATTCTAATTTTTCTTGTCCCCGGATTAGTTGCTGAATCAGGTTCTCCATGGGGACCAAGAGGGAGGTGTACCAATCCCACTTCTGACACCACGTGTGGCGCGGTGGAGAAGCAGACCAGGACACAGGGATAAGTGGGCACACTCGACTGTTTTATTTTAACATAAAGCAGGGAATTGTGGGACTTGTAGTCGCGTTCTCAGGAGTTCACTCTCTTCTGATAGGGTCCTTGGGGAATCTTCCGTCTTCTTCCTTCAGCGTGTCGCTTCCCAGAAGATTCTCCCCCAGAGTGTGGCAGGTACGAAAATGATAAAGGGAAAAACAAAAGAAAACCCTGTTAAGGACAGTGTCCTTTCTTAATCGATGGTCGCGGGGAGCGAGGGAGTGCTAGGGAAATTCACCCGATTTTCCCCACCAGAGTGTAGGCGCACGCTGCGCAAGATAGTGTATCCATGATACACTGGCAATTAATCTCCTTGCCCTCCACTACTCCCTCCCTTAGGAATGGCTCTGGTACAACCCAAAACTGAACCCAGACGGCCCGTACCTTGTGAAGCCACGACCCTCCAGGGCCGTGGCGGGCTTCTACGCGTTGCCAGCTAGGGTCTGGCGTCCCTTCTTTCTCTTCTCCAGTGCTACTCGGCCTTCGGGCTTCTTCCTCGAGCGGCGCCGACTCCTCTTCTCCACGGGTCCTGGGGTCTCCAATAGGACGGATCACGAAGGTCTGCACGGCGCGTCTCTCCTCTCGGAAGTCGAGTCCTTCTGTGAGGCTCCACGAACACCCCTCTTCTTCGGCGTCTTCCTTTGACGCTGGCAGCAGGTCACCTGACTTCCCCACGTGACCCGGAACCATCACCGGCTTAAAGGTACAGGGATCCCATGCTGTACTCTGTGAATATAGAAGAGGACATGGAGAGAGGTAGTGGGAAAAATGTCCCGTTACGGGCGGTGTTTCCTCCCTGTGAGGGCCGTCCTCGTCACAGTCACTTAACCTACAAACGTCCCTTCAGGCCACTTACTGTAGCAGTCCATCATGGCTAAGGCATATCTAGATGTGCTGGCTAATGTATAGAATGGTCCTACGATGTCAATACCTATTTTATCCCAGGGACCTTTAGGTAAATTAATGGGACACAAGAGTGGAGTTCCCAATTTCATGGACTTGTCACAGCTTGAACAGATCACCCACTCTTGGACAACCTGATCTATCTAATGATCCATTGCCAGCCACCAGTAAGACAACCTCACATGCTTCTTAGTCATAGTAGTCCCTAAATCTCTATGATAGGCGCCCACTATGATAGTTTGTCTCAAGGCAATAGGGGGAACAAACTCGTCAGCCCTTCATAGTAGACCACCCTCCACACATAGTTCCTCTGCTACCTTGACAACGTTTTTTAGGTCAAAATCAAGATTTCTCTCCTTGGGCCATCCTGTCTCAATATATTTCATGACCAAACCTAACGTGCAATCTTCCTTCAGTGCTTTCTGCCAATCCTGCTCAGAAAACGCTCCTACTAAAGACATGCAATGGACGTCACAATGCAGTTTTCCTTGTCATCCTCACAACTCAATTCCTTATCCTCCTCAACCCAATCCGAAGAACGTGATAAAAAATCAGCACATCCATTCTTCACACCAAGAATATATTCTGGTAAAGTCAAATTGCAGCAACTTAGTTGAGAGACGTGCGATCTGTGGTGTAATACTTTTGGAATTCTTCCCACTTAGAATGTAGATCAACGGTTTGTGATCAGTCTGGATGACAAAGTGTTTGCCCCACACATAATTCCTAAATTTCTTGACTGCCCACCAAGAAGCTAACAATTCTTTTTCTATCACAGAGTATTGCTTTTCTGTGTCTGTCAACACATGTGATGCATAACCAATAGTCTGCATTTGGGAATTTTTCAATTGGCTGAGCATTGCATCCAACCCTACTTTGCTTGCATCAACGGTAAGGATGCATTGGAGCTCTGGGTCATAATTGTTTTGGTGATGTCAATTGCTCTTTCACCCACTCAAACACCTCTTGACTCTCCTTGCTCCACTCAAACACAACTCCTCTCCTCAACATACTGGACAATGGCCTTAATTTGGTTGCATAAGTTTGGACAAACCTTGAATAAAATTCACAAAACCAAGGAACGATTTTAAACCGGGTTTGTCCACTGGTGGTTTGGCTTGAATAATACTCTTTACTAGGCCAGATCTAGGTTCAACACCTTGACTGGTAATTAGTTGCCCCAAATATTCCACTTTATCCATGAGAAAAGCACACTTATCTCTTCTGAGCACAACACCCTGTATTTGAAATCTGTTGCGCACTACATTCAAGATCATGTCATGGGTCTGTCTGTCTGGGGTATAAATCAAGATATCATCTTGGAAAATAGATATTCCAATATTCCATTAATGCCTTTAACCATGTTAACCACAACTCTCTGGAAAACAGAGGCTGCTGAGGCCAAACCAAAAGGCAAACGGCAGTATTGGTATGCACCGAATAGGGAAACAAAGTCTTTGAGATACTTTGACTCATTGAGTCCAAAGATAAATCCAGTGTGGAGAAACCATTGGCCTCTTGCAATCCAGCCAACAGTTCAGAGATGTTGGGAAAGGGATGTAAATCTACCCATATTTCCCTGTTCAAACAGCAGAGGTCCACACACACTCTCAACTCTCCACTGTGTTTGTGAGCCACAACTAAGGGTGACAACCACAGTGCGCATTCCACAGGTTCAATTATACACTTTTTGCATAGCCTGTCTAGTTCCCTCTCTAAATCTTTTGAAATACTAAATGGCACACTTCTGAGCTTCTGCTTGACTGGCCTAGCTCCCTCCTTCACAATGATTTTGTGTTTGAACCCCAATTTCTTCCCCAACTCTCCGGAGAACACATATGGATATTTTCCAGTTCTGGATCATACATAATGGCTAATACCCGCTCTGCAGTTGCAGGTTTCCAAATCATTCCAAAGAGCCCTTGGTGAAACCACCCTAGGATATTGAGGCCCATACTTGCTACATACACTCTTCCCGCTTTTTTTCTACCTTTGAATTCAAGAATAGTGTCAATGTATCCACAAAGGTCAATGCTGCGACCTTCATAGGACACAGCTTTCTGATCAGGTGGTAACAATGTTTTGTTAGGCCACACTTTTTTAAAAAGCTCTCTGGTAATCATAGTTATATGTGCCTCAGAATCCACCAACAAAGTTACCATTTCACTTTCTAATAAAAGTTCAACTAAAGGATCAATGCAAGAACTAGGGTCCCCAGTCTTTAAGTCAGCAGACTTTACAACTAGAACCATGTCTCTCAGGTTTCTTCCAGCACTGTCTTCATCTTCTACTAAACCTTCATCTGTAATGAATTTGACTGAATACGTAGTTCTAGTCTTGTGACTTTGGCACACCTTTGCGAAATGCCCCCGTGTGTTGCATATCCTACACATCACACTTTTCGCAGAACATTGTCTGCCACCTTTACTATGCATGTGATTCCCACAGTGGAAACACACATCCTGCTGTGTAAAGAAAGATTTGGGTTTGTCCAACTGTCTGCCTTCTTTTTGGTTTTTGTTAAAATTTGTGTTCACCGCACCCACCAACTCATCCTTCCCACTGTCCAACTCCTCAGCTGATATTTGTGAGGTTTCTATACTTTTAGCCATTCTGATAGTTGCTTCTAAAGATGGATTCCCCATGGACAATAGTTTTTGCTTAATTGTTTTGTCACTACAGTGACCAATAAAATGATCCCTCACCAACTGATCAGCAAAATTCTCAAATTGGTATTCTGCCACCAGTCTTCTGAGTGTTGTTATATAAATGTCCACATCTTCTCCTGGCTTCTGGCCTCTTTTGAAGAACTTATGCCTGACAACCACTAAGCTGGATTGGACATTGAACCGATCCTGTAATTTCCTCACAGTCTCCTGATATTCATCCAGCTCCTCTTCCCCTGCTACTGCTTAAACTTCAGGAAATGTTTCCAAATAGCTCTGCCCTCAAAGCCTCACAAGTGCAGCAAGAGGTATTTTTTCCTCTCTGGCCAAAAGCGAAGAGCACCAAAGGCAACCAAGTAAGTTTCAAAGGTTTCAGACCATTGTTTCCAGGCTACTGGTGGATCACAAGGTGTTTGTAGGAAGTGGGGTGGCAGGCAAACCGCTTTCATTCTCCCCAAACTTGGATAAAACTGAAAATTAAAATGATTCCAAGAAATATCTGACTGTGGTTCAGCGAGATTCACAAACAGTCATACACCTAATGCAGAAGGATTGACGCCCAAGATCTGGCCACTATGCAGACACACTGAAGAACGGTAACACTGAAAGACAGGAACAGCACACCACTATGTTCTGGTGCCAAGAGCCACCAGGGATCTACCTTTGCTCAAATCCCAAAACACACAATAGTCTGTGTGTGTCAGAGATGCTGAACCTCTTGTGCCAACCATCAATTTAATCACAAATGTAATTGTGTTTATTTTACACTTGTTTTTTACCTTTTCGAAGATTTTATGGCTCCATTCACACTTGCAGTGCATGTCAGCGAATGCACATTCCAACAGTGAGCAGCTCCTCTCATGACATGTATCCGATGTCAGCTGTGCGTGTAAGCGAGCCTGCTCCTGCACCCAAAAGGAATGTCCTTGTGGACCCTTGCAATGCCTCAGTCAGCTGACACTGACTTTAGTTTGCACCACTCTTGACTGAACGCAGTCTGTACGTTGCTATGGGCCCATGCCTCTGTTGCACCGTAGCTTCGTATTCACACATCAAATATGGTGGACAGTCAAAATATCGATTTTTAAATATAGAAGCACAGTTATATCGAGTTTTAAATATTGTAGGGACAAAATATCGAAGTCAAGAATATCTACAACCAGAATATCGAAGTTAAGGTAAGAAATATCGATGTTGCAAATATCGATGTTAGTAATATCGATAGTTAAATTATCGATGTTAATAATATCGATATTTATATGAGTGTTATGTATTTTAGTATGTATTTAATATGTATGTGTTCTATATTTTTTAAGTATTGTACTGGTTTTTTAAATATATGTATACATTTTCTAGAAATTAGTAATTTTTTTTAAAGTAAATTTTGCGTTCATTTATAAGTATGTTATTTTTATCATCTACGTTGTCCAACGCTTTCCCTACTGTTGCACTCTCTGGAGTGGGAATAGTAATTTTTACCCTTACGCTATCCAACGCTTTCCCTACTGTTGCACTCTCTGAAGTGGGAATAGTATTTTTTACCCCTACGCGATCCAACGCTTTCCCTACTGTTGAACTTACTGGAGTGGGAATAGCAATTTTTACCCCTACGCTATCCAACCCTTTCACTACTGTTGCACTATGTGGAGTAAGTATATATATTAATGTATATGTATATGTTTAATTTATTTTAACATTTAATGTATTAGTTATTATTTCTAAATATCTTTTAATATTTTTAACTATATTTCTTTTAATTATATGTATTATTTACTTAATTTTACATTATTATTAAAACATTGAACAAAACGATATTTTTAACTTCGATATTTTTGACAACTATATATTTTTGTCGATATTTTTATACTTACCTTTATGTAGATTGGACTTCGATATTTTTGACTTCTATATTTCTGTGTCGATATTTTTGCAGGTCGATTTTCTGTCCGTCGATATTCTGTCAGACATTCATCAAATATGGCTGCCTCACATTGATGCAGTGCGTTAGTACAGTGTGGTTCAAGCTTCTGTATGCGTTCCTACAATTGAACTTGCGCAAATCGCATAGGCCCCTTACTGCTGACAACGGGAAACTTGCTCACCGCAACCTGTTCACAATACAACGATCTACACTTGGAAGATGTCCCTCAAGTGCGGCTACACAGTCATGGCCAAAACAGTACCTTGTTGTGAACGCCGTTACAACCTTCACTTGATGTGTCGTTCATCACAGCGTTCCGTGGGTCCGTATAGACAGCTCGCCTCACTCGTCACCAAGAAAACCTGTGGTACGCCAGGTAAGAGTAGTTAAGGTATTTTATTAGATTACATGATGAGCTGTCAGTAGCGGTGCAGTAAATCTCCAACTGACACAAATGCTCCGCGTGTGCAACCTTCATCCAACAATGCCAAGGTTCCACTTGTGGTGTGAGACCGCATGAACAGATCACTACATTATCTTTTGAGGGAATTGTTAATTCTGTCACCTCTGCCTCATTTTTCACCTTAAAACTTCTTAGGAAGATATTTCCATGTATCCCTCGTGAGCTTCAAAAACAGTGACATCTGCCTTAGTTCTTTCAAGGGTTTACTACTAAAAGGCTCTGTTTGTCAACATCAGGAAGAAATCCTTGACCAAAATTCAAATTGTGCAGAATGCAGCTGCACGCCTTCTCTTAGGTATCCCAAAACACAAATCCGCTTCTTCTGCACTCAGACATCTGCACTGGCTCCCAATTAACAAGTATATAGATTTTAAAGCATTGTGCATTGCTTTTAAATCTTTTCATGGTAATGGCCCTGAATATCTTATTAATTGCTTCCAATGGGACGTTCCATTGAGACCACTTTGGTCCGCATCAGAACACAATCTTATGGTGCTAAAATTCAGGAAAGCCAACTGGAGCGGCAGAGGCTATGTGGTGGGCTCCATCAGACTGTGGAATTCTCTCCCAAGCAATCTGAAAGGGATTACCAGTCTGCTAGCTTTCAGGAAAGCACCTAAAACATTGCTATGTAATCTTTAATCTCAATTTTCTTCTTCTATGCAGCTTACCGCTCTGAGACTAGCGCCTATACGCCCTTGGGCATTAGCCCTTCTTTACAAATCTCTTTTTCGTTTCATTTCACCTGCTTTCAAATAATTTGCATGGTCGAACATTTCTTCATATGGCTCCCTCCTGACACCTGCAAGACCCAGGCCCTCATCACATGTAGACTGTACTACACCAATGCCCTCTACTTCAGCAGCTCTGCACAGCTGCTACAAAAGAGGCAAACTAACCAACACACCAATGCCAGAATATTACTCAGCCTACCTTGCAGCATGCACATCACACCTCACCTCAGTAATATACAATGTCTCCCCATTCAGACACACTGGTAGTTCAAGGTGCTCAGCCATACCTACATGATGATGATGATGAATTTATAAAGTGCAACAAATACCCTAGGGTGTCTACGCGCTACCCGTTGCACATACAGATCTGGCTGTGGTAAGTTTGAGTTATGTCTTAAATAGCCAAGTTTTTAAGCCCTTTCTACATTTTAACAGGTTAGTTTATTTTTTTAGCGAGGTTGGCAGAGAGTTTCACAGTTTAGCTGTTGTGGTAGTGAAGCTCCTGCCTCCCCACCTAGCCCTACTTACTCTAGGAACAGCAAGATTTCCAAGCTCGGCTCACCTAGGGGACCTTGCTGGAATATATAGCTTAAGAAAATTTGCCAGCTGCGTTGGCCCTAAATTGTTCAGTGATTTAAAGGCAATGCAAAGTGATTTAAACTGGATCCGTTTAGCTACGGGCAGCCAGTGCAGATGGAATAGAGCTGTGGAAGCAGAGTTGAATTTGGAAATTCCTAGGAGTACTCTTGCTGCTGCGTTTTGAACAGTCTGCAGCTTTTGGATGCTTCGTTTGGAGGCGCTGGTAAAAAGAGCATTGCAGTAATCCAATCTAGATGATATCAGTACAGATACCACCATTTTCCTTAAATCCATAGGTATTGAGGGAAGTATCTTCCTCAAAATTTTAAGGATAAAAATTGCAAGCAGAGGTGGTGAAGTTGGTTTGCGCTTTGAAGGACAGCTTAGTGTCAAAGATAACTCCTACGTTTTTAGCTTTAGGCACTGGTGTAGGTAAAGGACCAAGTTGGACCGGCCACCAGCTATCTTCCCAGAATGAGGGATTGTTGCCAACTATATCAGAACCTCAGTGTTGGATGAGTTTAACTTCAGACAATTGTCTGTCATCCAATTGGCTATATGGCTCAAACAGTCATGACAACTGGTGGCTGTGGCATGGCACTACACTATCAGGGACCCTCCTAGCTCACACACTATCTACTCTTCCATTAAACAATCATGGCCCTACACTCTGCATCACTTACACTCACCCCCACCCCAAATATCCATAAGACCAAGACAGGAGGGTGGTCCCTTACATAGCAGGCTACACCTGAAAAAACCTCACCCAGCACATATGGACAGCTGCGTCAAATATGGATTTGTGCTAGTAACTGTACACCTGGCTATTCAAGTGATCCGTTTTGGAGAGTATGCACATCCTCAGCTCCTGGATACCCTCTTAGGTAACAGGTTCACCCTCTACAAACCCACATTACAATACATTCCACTTCTGGCTGCCTTGCCTCAACACAGGCACACTTCCATCATGGTGCAAGGGGGCCTGATTTGGCACTGGCATATCTGCCAATATTCCAAAGTTCATGCATGATGTGCTGCTGCAGTTCAGGATTTCTACTTTGTGTTCTGGAACTTGTAGTCCTGTTTTATGAAGGGGTAAATGGCACTACAAGTTCCGGTATTGTATGGAAATACCTTCAGTGGGGCAGCACATCACACATGGACATGGGAGACTTGGCAGACCTGGACTGGGCTGGTAAAATTGGTAATACCCAAGGAAAGGACAGTTATGTGAAGGATGAGTTATCATGTGAGGCATTCCTACCCTTTCCCTTTCATGCAGCGCAGTGTAGCACAGTGCACCAAAGTGTGTTGTTGCGTTGCCCTGCATGACAATTTGCTAATATATAGTCCCTTGTTTTCACTCACCCTGTAGTTCTTGCTGATCTTCTACTTCTGCACTGTCCTGCCCTTTCACTGCAGTTAGTAACTCTTTTGGGATGAGGGGTGCCACCTGCTCCTCCAATGGATCCAACTCCTATTGGACATCAGTTGGTCCTCCAGCCCTCATGACTGCCTTAAGGTTCATGGCCAGTTTTTCTTTGGCCCTGCACTTACAATCATGCCACCTCTTCTTGCAGTCCAGGATGGTCCTCTTTGTTAGTGAGTTAGTGTAAAGACAAAGGGCCCGCTGCTACTAATAGGGAGTTCCTCTAGGCAGGGAAATAATACACAGTGTAAGTTCCTAGGGCAACTTCAAGGTAAATATCACAGTGAATGACAACAGTTCTAATGTAAGGAGAGACAAATAGACATGTATATATAAAAAAATACAAAAATAATTATTCATTGATAGTAATATGTTCAGTGTTCCATCATTAAAACTAAAACAAACCACATACACACCACATCTATCTCATCATTCATACTTAGCATACATAATGTATACAACACAGGTATGTTCAACACCTGAAAATCATAAATCAAAACATTATGCACATGATAAACAATTTTTATATTATCATTATGATGTTTGTTTAGACATTTTCTATAGATGGGCCTTATATGTAGGCTTTATAGTATACAAGTATGTATCTGTGTCATAGAGTGGCTGCAAAATCCCAGATGGTTTCTACGCGCGTTTCGGCATAAAAATGACTTCTTCAGGAAAAGCCACAGCAGATACAGGAACTCTCATCTAATGCTGAATCTGTTTGTCCGAACATTTGGCAGAGTGAACGGCGTCTTACTTACACAGGGCTGCTTTTAAACTGACCTCAGGCTTCAGCAGTGCACACATGCAAGTGCAGAAAAGGTTGCTGGCCTCTAAACTGCCCTCCCTATTCTATACTAGGGACTTAAAGGTAGTTTCCATCCCCCAGCCCTATTATGTAATAGCGCCTTCTAGGGGAGGTCATGCCAATCACAGGCGTACTCTAACCCATAGTGTACACTAGTTTATGTAGGTGTTTTCACTGTACTCTAAGGGGGATATTCACAAGGACTTATCTCCGAGTTATCGCCACCTTAACGCAACAAAAGAGGAGATAGATTTAACACCCCATTCACAAGCGGTTGCAAACTGCAGACAACGCAAGTATTCCCGCGATAACTGCCTCAAAATTTACCTCCACGGGTGACACCACCAACTAACCCTAATGAGATGCAGAGTAGGCGTTCCCGTGCAAAAACACACGATAACACCACTACACCACTTTCACAACGAACTGCCAGATCTGCAATGCGAACCAAAAACAGGCGATAAGCCACGGTAGCAGCAGGGAATTAACACCTGCCTTTTGCTGGTGTTAAGCAGGACGACTACCTGCAGCATGAAAGGGAGCCCAGCCAAGAGCCACATCTGAAGACCCACAGATGCCATGGAGACAATGATCATGCAGCTCCGAGACCAATGAGGGCCGCAACACCCACCCCCACCACACCCCGGATCCCCCCCCGGGACAAACACATACCTTGCACGACACAAGAGCCACAAAAAGCGCATGATGTCGCACAATGACAACAAGAAACACGTGTGAGCAGAAGAACGAGAAACAGTCACTCATCATTGAAGTAACAACCAAAAACTTTATTGAATACAACACAAAACACCAATGCGGAAGACTCCTGTCTGGTCCGTCCGGGACAATCCTGATGTCACAGCCTGGAAAATAAAGCACAAAATCAGAACGTGTGTCATGCGCACATCAAAGGAGATGGACACAGAGAAACAGAGAAGGAAACAAAAGCAGAGAGAGAGAGAGAAGGAAAGGAAGGGAGAGGGAGAGAGAGAGAGAAGGAAAGGAAGGGAGAGGGAGAGGGAGAGAGAGAGAGAGAGAGAGAGAAGGAAAGGAAGGAAGAGGGAGAGGGAGAGAGGGAGAGGGAAAGGAAGGGAGAGGGAGAGAGGGAGAGGGAAAGGAAGGGAGAGGGAGATAGTGAGAGGGAAGGAAGGGAGAGAGAGAGAGGGAGGGAGAAGGAAAGGAAGGGAGAGAGAGAGAGAGGGAGAAGGAGGGACACTGCCGCCTCCGCGCACCCAGGCACCACTGCACACTTGCTGCCACCGGTGTCTCTCCAACCACGTGCTGGTATACACTGCAAGCCACCAGGTCTGCAATCTGTAATCGAGGCCAGAGTCAATCATGGCAGAGTCCATCAAACTGCACACGGCAACAATGCCTGCCCGTCCTGCGCACACATGCAGCCGCACCCTACCCCCTCCTGCTGGCCAGCGCTGGCTGTCCGCACTTGCGCACCCAGGCCCCACTGCTCACCTGCCGCCAACGGTGTGTCCACCAGTGGGCACACCACATGCCCGTGCAAGCTCCAGGCCCAGGTCCCGCCACCATGGCATGCTCCACATCATGCGGACCCGCGCCGTGGGCCAGCAGGTCCCACGCATGACACTGAGTACTGAGGCATCAATGGCAGAGACCACATCAGTGCACATGTCATCATCGCAGGCTGCACACCCGCTCAGCAATTTCGGTGCCACTAACCCTGTGCAACCCCAGTCAGCGCCACGTGGTGGTAGGCCTGTGACGTCCGCATGGCTCCGGGTGCCACTAACCCTGTGCAATCACAGTCAGCGCCACGTGGTGGTAGGCCCGTGATGTCCGCATGTCTCCGGGTGCCACTAACCCTGTGCAACCCCAGTCAGCGCCACGTGGTGGTAGGCCCGTGATGTCCGCATGGCTCCAGGTGCCACTAACCCTGTGCAACCCCAGTCAGCACCACGTGGTGGTAGGCCCATGACGTCCGCAAGGCTCCGGGTGCCACTAACCCTATGCGCAACAAGTCATGGGCCCTTTATGATTGAGTATCGTGGAACGTCCGTCATCCAGTCACCACCGGCAGTGGGGAATGTGACGTTTTCGGCCCCTTATATTGGCGGGGTCACATGGCCTGTGACGCCTGTGCTGGATGGGTGTGGTGTGCGTGGAAACCTGCCCTCAGGGAGTGGCCGTGACATGCTGACAACTAGACCAGCGACCTGCAGACCACTAGCGTGTACGCCTGCGACATGTAGCTATGTGGGCCCCCCTCGGAGCGTAAGCGGAGTGGTCTGGCCTGGCGTGCGCCAGACCAGCACAGGGCTTGCAATAATGACTCGGGGGCTCTGGGCGTGGTTCAGTCCATGTCCGGACAAGGAAGTGACTAATGCGTGTGTCCCTGTTGTGGTGTCTGCGGCACCCGGAACGCAATCGGCAATGTAGCACACTGTGACTGGATTCCCACTAGATGAGCATCATTGACGTTGGGGGGAATCACTGAGCCTACATTCATCCACACATTCATACATGAATGATGAAACACATGACACAGCAGTGCGTTTCTGAATGTTTAATGCACATCCAGTGGAGTTTTGCAGCTGGAGCAGTACAGGGCCATGCCAACCCCACTTCACAATATGGGCCGCAGTCTGGTCGCCATGTCATTGGTCACCAAACAGGATATGGCAGTCCATGTCGCGGTCTAAGGTGAGTGCAGCAGAGTGTATCGGGGGTCAGTGGAAGGTCATGGGGTGATGTGCGGCACCAAGCAGCAACAAGCCAGGTGGCGGACATGAATGCTAGTGCCTCCTTCTGAACTCAAGCTCATCCACGTCCTCATCCTCGGATGTGTGCTCTGCCCCACCTGTGGGTGGTACAGTTCCGGCTGCAGCACCTTGTGCCACTGACACATCAGGGGCCGGAGGTAGATTGTTGGCCGCACTGTGTGGCAGTGACACATCAGGTGCCGGAGTGGAAATGCCTGCTGCCCTGTGAGGCACTGACACACCAGGGGGCGGAGATGTGGATAGTGTATGGGCAGCAGCATTCATCTGCGCCACGCCTTGTGGCAGCAATGCCATGATGAGGACATGCAGGGCATGGTAGATCCCAGCTACATTTCGCTGATGTGCAGCGGTGGCTGCCATCCTTTCCGCCTCCATCCGCACCATGTCCTACATGAGCCTCTGCATGTGTGCCATCTCACGGCTGAGATCGCTGGAGCCACTCTGAGCGGAAAGGTGTTCTTGTCTCTGAGTCATGACTCCAGCGATGTCAGCCAGGGCTCGTTGGAGACCATGGAGCGGTGTGTGGGTATCCGTTAGGGACTGGAGGTGGTCCCTGATGGGACTCAGACACCCATGGATGGCGTCAAGTTTGGTAGCCATGAGGTTGAACCCCACCCGCACCTGCTCAGCCATCTCCCTCTGGACCTCCAACACACGACCTTGGAAGGCCATGTGTTGTTTGGGGGGGGTCTTGGGAGACAGCCGGGGTTGTGGGTGCCTCCTGCTGGGTGGTTTGTGGAGTCTCCTCAATGCAGCTGGGCTGCCCTGGTACTGGAGGTGATTGGCGGATGAGCTCAATGATGTCTTGGAGGGCTTGGGTGTCGATGCTGGTGGTGTCCTGCTCGTCATCAGTGAAGAGTGGCTGGGACTGCTCTGCAGGTGGCGTTGACGGTGCCCCTGCAATGTGAAGGGGAGATGCTGTGTTACAATGTGTCCACATGTATGTAGACGCATGGTACATGTTCACATTCAGACAACATGGCAATGTACATTGTGACAGGCTGTTGATCAGGGCCATGGTCCAGAGTCATTGTGGGTGTGCACTGTGCTCTGCTTGATTGTGCATGTGTGCCATTGTGGCCATCTCCCCCGTCCCCCCAGTACCTGGTGGTTACTCACCCTGTTGCCGTTGTGTTGTGTCATGTTGAGCAGTGTCCAGTGCCCCGACTCCTGCCACGGTCTCCACACTGATGACTGTCAACACCAGCTCCTCCATGTCATCCAGCTCCAGCTGTGGCGCTGGGCTCCCACGTCCAGTCTGCATTGCTGCCTTCTGGTTGCCTGCGAGTTTCTCCTTGGTCTTGCGCTTGATGTCAATCCATCGCCTCTTGACCTCGTCCATTGACCTCTTGTGCTCTCCGACGGCATTCACCTTGTCCACGATGGACCGCCATAATCCATTTTTGGTGCCCAATGACACATTGGAGGCGACGAACAGTTGTTGATGGTGTTCTATCACCTCCGTGACCAGGATCCTATTCTCCTGCGGACTGAACTTCGTCTTCCTCTTCTTCTTGTCCTTGCCCTTCCCTGTCACCGAGGTCCCAGGCTGGTCGTCTGGGGGTGCTTGTGGGGTTCCGCTCATCCTCTGCGCCTGCTCCGGCTGCCTCCATTGGTGCTTGAGTGTTGGTCATTTTGTGTTTGTGTGTTTTTTCTACTTTTATAGTGATTTTCCCGCCTGCCGTGTGTGTATGGCAGGCCTGGCGCTGCTTATCGCTGATTTCCTCATCGCGAATGGGCTCATCGCACGTTTTTTGTGTTGGGGTTTGTGTTTTTGACTCCGTCGCGGTGGTTGTATTGCGGACATTGGCCGCGTTTTCGGAGGACTATCGCATGGTACCGCCGTGTTGTGAATTCCAGGTTAACACAGGGTTATTTTCCCGCGATAGACTGCGATGTGTAAAGTTGCGTTAACCTTTTCTGGAGATGTTTAGCACACGTTCTTGTGAATATCCCCCTAAGTGTCTCTTTCAGCATAGCACTGGCCCTGGGCCTGGTTAGGCAGAGCCTAGGGTCAGTCATAGTCAGTTACCACCAGTACCAGTCAGCAAAAAGTTGGGTGGTGCTCAGGCCACAGGATGACTTTGCAACATAGCCCACCCCCCCAAACGAAAGGTGATGGGTTACTAACCTACACCCTGGTAGTCCTCATCAGCTAAGTGGAAAAACCTTGAATGTCCATCCACATTTGCATGGGCAACCCCAGGTCTGTGTTGCATTGTAAAGTCCATTCCCTGTAGAGAAATGGACTACCTTAACAGCTTGGGATTCTCCCCTCTCATCTGCATGAGCCTTCTGAGAGGCCTGTGGTCAGTCCTAACAAAAAGGTGAGTCCCAAACAAATATGATCTCAACTTTTTCAGGGACCAAACCACAGCAAAAGCCTCTCTCTCTATGGCACTCTACCTCTGCTCTCTGGGAAGACGTCTCGTGGTAATAAAGGCAACTGGCTGATTAAGGCCCTCTTCATTTAGCTGTGACAACACTGCCCCACTCCCTTGCTCTGAAGCAACTGTCTGAACCACAAATTATTTTGTGTAGTCAGGGGCCAGCAACACTGGTGCTGAACATATAGCAGCTTTCAGAGCGTCAAAAGCCTTCTGACACTCTGGGGTCCAATCCAACTTTTTGGGCCTCTTCGTAGAAGTGAGTTCTGTTAAGGGCCCCACTATGGTCCCATAATTTTTAACAAACCTTCTATATTACCCTGAGAGTCCAAGGAATGCCCTGACCTGAGTCCGGGTAACAGGAGCTGTCCAATTCAAAATCGTTTGGATTTTGGCTTGGAGAGGCTGTCCATGGCTCCCACCTACCAGGTGGCCCAGGTACACTAGAGAACTCTGTAATGTTTGGCACTTATTTATCTTAATAGTCAGGCCTGCCTGCTGCATGGCAGGAAGCACTTCCCCAAGGTGGCTCAAGTGATCCCCCAAAATAGAACTGTATACAGCTATATCATCCAGATAAGCTGCACTGAATGGTTCCAACACAGACAAGACCCTGTTGACCAACCTTTGGAAGGCAGTATGTGCATTCTTTAAGCCAAAGGGCATTACCTTGAACTGATAATGTCCCTCTGGTGTGGAGAATACTGACCTATCCTTTGCTCCATCAGTGAGGGCAAGTAACCTGAAGTCAAATCAAAAGTACTCAGGTACTTAGACACCTCTTACCTGTGAATGAGCTCATCAGCTCTAGGTATAGGATGAGAGTCAGTCTTTGTGACTGAATTCAGTCCTCTATAGTCCACACAAAACCTTAACTCCTTTGGTCCCCCCTGGGGATTAGGTTTGGGCACCAGCACCACTGGACTGGCCATGGACTTTCAGACAGTTCACTTACCCCAATTCCAGCATTTTAGCTACCTCAGCTTTAATGTTGCCTCTGACATTGTCAGACAACCTGTACAGCTTATTTTTGACAGGTTGGCTGTCACCAGTGTCAATGTGATGCATACACCAGTCAGTGATGCCTGGGGTCAAAGTAAACAGGCCAGCAAACTCCTCCAGCACCTGCTTACAGTCTCTGTGCTGCTGGTCTGTCAACTTGGGAGAGAGTACCACTCCCTCCACTGACCCATCTTGCGCATTTGTGAAGAGGAGGTCGGGCACTGACTCAGTTTCCTCCTGCACTCCCTCATCAGTGACCAGTAACATAGTCATATGTGCCCTGGCATGGTGGGGTTTCAATCTATTCACATGCAGGACCCTATGAGGGTTCCTGGGGGTGCCGAGGTCAACCAAATAGGTAACCTCACCCTTCTTTTCTAAGATTGGATAGGGCCCACTCCACTTGTCATGGAGGGCCCGGGGTGCCACAGGCTCCAACACCCACACCAATTGTCCTGGAGTATACTCAGGCGTAGTAGCCTTCTGATCATAGTAGTACTTCATGAGCTTCTGGCTGACCTCCAGTTTCCTGCTTGCCTTATACACATACTCTGCCATTCTAGATCTCAGGCCTAGCACATAGTCAAGCACATTGTCCTTTGCTTCTTTAAGAGCCTTCTTTAAAGACTCTCTCAGCAGGCACAATGGCCCCCTCACAGGGTATCCAAACAGCAACTCAAAGGGACGGAATCCAACCCCTTTCTGTGGCACCTCCCTGTAGGCAAACAGTAGGCATGGGAGGAGAACATCCCATCTCCTTCTGAGTTTCTCTGACAACCCATTTATTGTGCCCTTCAGGGTCTTGTTAAACTTTTCAACTAGACCATTTTTTAAAAGGGTAATAGGGGTGGTGAGCTTGCAGTTGACCCCACACTCATCCCACTGACTTCTGTCAGATAGCTGGACAGAAAATGTGTGTCCCTATCTGACACCACCTCTTTCGGAAAACCCATTCTGGTAAACACACCAAGCAGTGCTCTAGCCAATGCAGCAGCATCAATGGTTCTAAGAGGGATTGCTTCAGGGTACCTAGTGGCATGGTCCACTACCACTAGGATATACCTATTCCCTGATGCAGTAGGTGGGTCCAGGGGACCAACAATGTCCATCCCCACCCTTTTTAAATGGAACCCCAACCACTGGTGTGGTATTAGGGGAGCCTTTATCTTGCCCAATGCCTTGCCACTGGCCTGGTAGGTGACACAGGAGCTGCAAAACTACTGTACCTTTTAAGGCATATGGGGCCAGCAGAAATGGTTCACCAACTGATTCCATGTCTTTGTCTGTCCCAAATGTCCTGCCAAGGGGATATCATGACCTAAAGTCAGGATGAACTCTCTGTTCTCCTGGGGTACCACCAACCTCCTGGTGGCCCCCTCCTTGAGATTTCTGGCCTCAGTATTAAGCAGTCCTTCTTCCCAGTAGATTCTATGAAACCCACTGTCATCTCCCTCCTCTTGCTTAGAGGCAATATGCCTCAAGCGTGGGACAGTGTCTCTGTCCCTTACTGAACTCCTGCTCCTGTCAGTTCTGCCAAATCTGACAGCCCTGGCAGGGATGGGGTCCCTCCCTCAGAGGCTAGATACTCCCCAAAAGGATTAGACTCTTCCTGCACCTCTGGAGTTCCCTGGGCTGGCTTACCAGGCCCAGTATCCTTGTCCTTTGATGCTTGGCCCTTTGTTCCAGGGTCCAAGTGTCCAGCCCTTCCCTTCTGGCTAGTCTGTGACCTAGGGTTGCATCAAGCAGGGGCAGCCCTATCACCCGAATATGGGGCAAATACATTTATAATGATAACAGTGGTTCAAGCACAAAATTGCACAAAAAACATTTAAGTAAAGACCAAATACATGAAAATGATACCCATGAAACAACAGACAATTAATATTGCAAAAAAACTTATTTACTAAAGCAGTAATACAAAGTAACAATAAAGCAATAAGACAATAGACTAACAGGGGAGAGGAGTTGGCCTAACGGCTAGGGCGATCGACCTCGAATCTGGGGAACTGGGTTCGAGTCTCAGCATTGACGCTGAACATCCTGTGATTCTGGGCAAATCACTTTATCTCCCCGTGCCTAACAAAAAACTGAATGTGTCCTCATGTAACGCAACTGGTGCTATGTAAAGCGCTCTGATACCCGATACATTCGGGTCAAGTTTGCGCTATATAAAACTCAGTAAAATAAGAATTAAAAAAAATAAAATAAAACAGGTGTTCATACAGTTACACAACCAACATTACAGAAATGACAATTGACAGTGTAAACGATAAAACAATGGCAGAGGCAAAATATACAAAGGAAACAGAAGCAAAAATCGCAAAAGCAGAAGTGGCAATAGATGCTTCATCTTCAATGTATGCCAAAGATGAGCGTCGATGGCGTTTCAACCAAAACAACTAGTATGGTCATCATCAGGACAGACAAGACAAAATTCAGAGCATCCAATAGGTAATTTTCACTCAAAGTCAGAATTCAGTCGAGACCTTTAGCATGACTTGGTAAGTCCCGCGCAAGGGCAACACAACAGAAATAAATCAAGGTTACGCCCAACAATGTGGTGGGAAACTATAAACAAATCACATGCGGACTGGTACAAATTTAATGGCCGGTCCAAAGCGAGTGCAGGATAAATCTTCTGCAGCAGTGCACGACAATTCTGACACCCGACCGCTTGAATCTCCAAAAGTATAATCTGTGGCCTAGTCACAGCACTTACCCACTCAGGGAGCTCCAATATTTTCATATGGAGTCCTACCTCCACCGCTGACCACTCAGAGCCTTCAAGATTATTGCCCAGTAAACACTGGACTGGGAGCACCTTAGACTCAGCTACCTTCATAGGGCCTGTCACACCTCCCCATTCCAAATCCACCACCGCCATAGGCTGGAGTTTGGTAGTGCTGTCTGCATAAGTCACCTGGTGAAACTCACCAGGTAGCAACCTCCCTGGAGGCACCGGCACGTCCAGGACCATAGTTCCACTAGCCACTGTGTCTCTGATAGTCCCAACCTCAGTCCCATTCACTTTAGGCCTCTGCCTGTACTTGTCCCTGTTTGGAGGTAAGGCAGCAAGGGTGTCAATATTCACCCCACCCAGGGACATAAGGTGGCTTCCACCACCTGCCTATCCGGAACACCACTCTCCACCCCCACACTTACACTGCAATCCCAGGGGATGGCCCCTTAGGGGGGAGCTTCTTGGCGCAGACAGAAACTCCCTTTTTGTGCCCTGGCAGGTTACAGTCAAAGCACTTACCCACTTTTGAGGGATCAAAGAACCTACCATTGTTTCCCTGATACCCCCGCCCTTTGAATTTGGCTTGGCTCGGGCCCCACCCCTCCTTGATCAGGTTTTGTGGGTCTTTGGAGGACTACTTCTGTTTTTGACCTTCTTTCCCTTGGCTTTCCCCTGGGGAGGGACCTGCCCTCCTTTTTTCTGGTCAATTCGATTTTCGTGACCTGCTACTCTCCCTCCGGGTTACCCGGGGGAGCGCCTGTGGAAACGGCACCATCATTGCCGCTGCTTCGACTGGGCTGCCCGCTGCTGAGAGGAGATGAGCTGCCTGTCCCCCCCGCCGGCCGCCACCTACCTTACCTGGACTCGACCCTTGTGCTTGTCCTTCTGCGATTCGCTGTGTCCATGGCACGCACCGATCGGTGTTTCTCGTGAGGTGGGATCGGAGGTCGCACTCTGACTGCTCCCGGGCGTCCTGCCCGGATATCGGCAGAGGAGCCTTTCTGGGCTGGATGCAGAGTCATAGGGTTGGTTGGGCCCCAGCCAGACCGGAGCACCCGCGGCTTCTGGGGTCTTTCAGTGTGCTCCCAAGGTACTGTTCATTTTAACGCTTGCCAGCAGTGGCCCTTGGTCAGCTCAGCAGCCGTGATCACTGCCTGACCTTGAGATGGTGGCACTCCCCTCCGTTTGTATGCTGAACGTCCTGCATTTCGCGCACTGGTCAGGGCAATCTGCTTCTAGCTGTTTGTCGTATGTGCTTTCCATGGCGGCTGTCTCCTTGCCGCTGACGGACATCAAAGTGCCCCTCGATATCCCCGATCTCACTCTGGGCACTGCCTGACCTGCCTGACAAGATGGCGGCAATTGCATGCTTCGCGGGAGCCTTCCTCCCTACAACCTCGCACTGTGATCCATATACACGAGCATCTGGTAGGTCGGGCATGTCTACCCTATGATGTCTGGACACCTCTCCTCATCGAAGCGGCTGACGGGCCCCCGACTCCGATTTCCCCCGCCTCTACAGCAGATTGGGTCGGGTTTCTACTGCCGGACTTCTCTTGACGACCTGGGAGACGTTGGTCCAGGTGGTACCGATTTCCAGCAGCCTCTTGGTCCTGCGCCTGCCTTCCCCAACCAGTCCTGCTCCTGGAGGTTGGTTTTTGCTCCATAGATTTTTTGGGGTGCTCACTTTCTGGTGATCTGGGGGTCTGCCATTTTGTGCCGAGGTTGTTGGTGACTGTGGCTCCGGGCACTCCACCTTGATTGCCTTGACCGGTTCCTCAATCACTGCTTACCGCTGGTCCACGCCTTTGGCCGCCTGCCCGTCCATTGCCCCTGGATGGCCCACACTGGGACGCTCTCTCCCCTCCAGACTTGATTGTCCACTTATGGGGCTTCCTTGTCTCACCCCCTACTTATGGTTCCCCAACTTTGCCGAGATAACCCAACGCAGTGATTGAATTTGGCGCTGGACTTAATGACTATGTGACTCCACCTGTGCTATTGTCCCTTTCACTCTAACTTTTTGGGCCTTCATGATGTACTGTTCCTCCACTGCCAGTCTGCCAGAATTTACCTGCTTCCCAGCCCCTTGTTTCAACTCCCCTCCCCTTTCCCCCCATCCTCTATTGGGACGTGTTATTCTATGTTTGACTATGCTACTGTATCTAATGTAACTATGCAAAACTGTTATTTTTATTTTTCCTGACCGCTAAGACCTGAGCTACATGGCTGATGCCCGATGGAGCTGCTAGACAGCTATAGAGGAGATTGGCCTGGGCTCACCCCCTCGACCATCACCTACCCAGCCGGACATGGGCACAGTTCTTCTCGTCTCCCCGCTGTGTCTCCTTTCCTCCCCCTCCCTCCTACGATTTACCGTAACATTGTTTTTTTTCCTGTGCTTTACTATTCTCTTGTAACGGATGTAATTTGTAACTCGTAACGCAATGATCCTTATGTAAAGCACTCTGATACCTCCGGTTCTAGCCAGCGCTATATGAAACTCGTCAAATAAATAAATAAATAAATAAATTCCCCTGGTGCAGAATGGAAACTTGAGTTCTCAACTACTCATCAGCTGCTTCCCCCAGGTCTCTGGAGTCTGTCAGCTTACAGTCCACTAGGTACTGGCGTAACTTCTCTTCTGCACAATGAGTCCAAATATGTTCATTCAAAAACAAATGATACAACGCCCCATATGTGTCCCCTTTGTTATCAACAATCCAGCCTTCTAGTGCCTTCCGTGAAATGTCCACAAAGTCTACCAAAGACTTTGAATTCACTTTCTCGTTGTCTCTAAACTTCACCCTGTACAGCTCTGCAGTTAGACCAAATCTCTTGAATAAGCATGCCTTCATCTGGTGGTATGATTCTGCATCCTCCCTCCTCAGGGTCAGGAGCCTATCCCTCCCAGCTACTGAAATCAACTCCCACAGGAGTGTACCCCAATACGTAGAGTGGACCCTACTCATTCTAAGGGCCCTCTCAAAGGCTGCTAGCCACTTATCAATGTCATCCCCTGTGAGTAGTTGGTCACTATACCCTTGGGAAGTTTGTGATCAAATCCACCACCCCTGGACATCTGAAAACTCTTTATCATTTCACTGCCACCATTTCTTTTCTCCTCCTTCCACTCCCATTTCTTCTTAGCTAATTCCAATTTCCCCCTTTCCAAGGCAATGGAAGCTAGTTGGGCCTCAAGCTGCCTTTCTGCAAGGGTCAGTGATGATTCCTGAGTAGGGGACCCTGTCCTCCACCCACCATCTGGAATCGCCTGGCTAACAACAGAAAAAATGGAAGAGGCAAAATCTTCACCCCCCCTCCCGGGTGAGGTTGGGGGGAACCCTCCCCATCCCCCCTAAATCTCCTCAGCTACCCCAGCCCAGGCCCTTAGGGACTTAAGCGACCCTGGATTCCTAATCTTGTTGGAAGCAGGCAGCCCCCTAAGCCTACACTGTATCCTAAGATAGGCCATCCTGAACTGGGACAGTTTAGCCAGGTCCAGCTCCATGGTTCCCTAGTTTTGGGTCACAACAACTAGGCACACAGACTTAGAACAATTTGGAAAAATCAAAGCAAAGTATTAAAAACTGTTTTAGTCCAAATTCCAAAAAATAAACTCAAAAGTTTTGTTCCAAAGCAATTTAGAGGATTTTTTAAATCTTAATTTACTTTACTGAAAGGTGTACTTTTTAAACGCAAGTCCTCATCCACACCGCTGAGCACCAAATGTTTGAAAGTGGATTATTAGTAGTGGCAGATATGCATTTACCACTGGCAATAATACCACTAACACATTATAGGGCTAAGAACAGGTCATAGAAAATTATTCCCATGCTCAACCCTTGGCAGCTTGGCTGAGAGAAGGCAGGCTTAACTTCAAAGACAGATATGTAAAGCATTTAACCACACCAATTCAGTAAATAATTAAGACACAACACACAATAAAAATCCAACACCAATTTTTCATCTTTAAAATGACACCAAAGCGAAATAAAAATCACTGTATGGAGCCAGAGATATGAATGTTTAAAGATAGACACTTTCTAGTGCTTAGAAACCAACAAGGCCAGTTTTGGACATTTGGTTGCCTCTGACAGGGACAAATTCACACTTAGCAACTTTTCTGGATGATTTCTCACCAGACTCGTGCAGCCTCCTCCAGCAGGCCTAATTCCGTTAGGAGCTCCTTCCTGAAGTTCCTCTTGCGGGTCCAAAGTGTCCTAAACACAATCCAAGGGTCTGGTATCTCCATGAGGGTCCACTGGTAGTACTCCAAGCTGAGGATTCTTTGTGGTGATGGTCCAGGTGACCTCTGTTGACCTGTAGAGTGCAGGGAGTCCACTCTTTAGTCCTTTTGAAGCAGGTTTGATCCACAGGGCTGTAGTTTCAGATGGTGCATGAGGCGCAATCTTCAGAGTCCAGGGCCTGGGTAATGCACATCAAACTCCTCAGCATGGGCCCTTCTTGTTCTCTTAGGTTTCAAAAAGCAGACCTGCCCCTCTCAGATACTTATTCAGTGTTCTCTGAGGTCAAGGAGGAGGGCACTCCTGTCCAATGAGGTGCAGGGCAACACCCCAGAGTATGACCACTTCCTCCAAAGTGTGGCACAATGATATCCCAGAAAACACTATTCCTCCAAAATTAAATAGTTCAGAATTTTCAGCAGGGAGAGAAGAGCTGGCTAAACACACCCCAGGATGGCCAATCTCCATCAGCTCTCCCCCTTGCATCTGCTCATTTCTTCCCTAAGCCTAGCATATGGTTGGGTTCAAAGAGGAGAGTAGTAAATGAAAACTGTTTTCTCTAGCTTGTCTCCTCCTTCCCTTGATGAGCATTATTTACTACCCCTCCCCCTGGCTCTGGCATTCCTAGACCCAGCAACCTTTCCTCCACGAAAGGCTTCCTAACCCCAAGGGTCATTTATCACCTCTTCAAAGCAGCCAGGCTAATCCACTTAGCTCTGACCAATCAGGGCAGAGCACTAGAGGGCCGAATCTTGGCTTACAGACAAGAAAGTCTTATAACTTCTTGTCTGTACATTTTAGAATAAATTCAACAATACCATTCTGTTCGATTTAACTTTACCATTCTACTGAGTCCTTTAATCCTAGTTTTTATGTCTTTTCTTTCTCCAGTTTTTAACTAATAACCTCTTTCATTGTTACCTTAAGGGCTGGGGATCTGCAATGGAAAAATGGGATCACTGACAGAATATCGACAGTCAGAATATCGGGCTACAATAATATCGACACAAGAATATCGATGTCCAGAATATCGAAGTCCTATCTACATAATGGTAAATACAAAAATATTGATAAAAAATATCGTTGTTAAAAATATTGTTGTTAAAAATATCTTTTTTTTAATGTATAAAAAATAATGTAAAATAAAGGAAATAATGCATATAATTAAAAAAACATAGTTACAATTATTAAAAAATGTTTAAAATTATAAGTAATACATATAATGTAAAAATCAATTAAACATATATTTGTATAAAATATAATATATATACTTACTTAATAATATTTATAAATAATTATTTTAATAACTTATAAATTGTTAAAAAACATATTAAAAATTAGAAATACATATATATATGCATACACCAATAATATAAATAAAAAATAAAAATATATAAACAAATTAAAATTTTGCAATATTTTTAATCTTTTTAAAATACATTTTACACTACATTAACTAAAACAGTAGAGAAAATATTCGATAGCGGAGGTGATAACATTACTATTCCCACTCCAGACAGTGCAACAGTACGGAAAGTGTTGGATAGCGTAAGGGTAAAAATTACTATTCCCACTCCAGAGAGAGCAACAGTAGGTAAAGTGTTGGATAGCGTAGGGGTAAAAATTACTATTCCCACTCCAGAGAGTGCAACAGTTAGGAAAGTGTTGGATAGCGAAAGGGTAAAAATTACTATTCCCACTCCAGTGAGTGCAACAGTAGGGAAAGTGTTAGATAGCGTAGGGGTAGAAATTGCTATTCCCACTCCAGACAGTGCAACAGTAGGGAAAGTGTTGGATAGTGTAGTGGTAAAAATTACTATTCCCACTCCAGTGAGTGCAACAGTAGGAAAAGTTTTGGATAGCGGAGGGGTAAACATTACTATTCCCACTCCAGTAAGTGCAACAGTAGGGAAAGTATTGGATAGCGGAGATGCACAAATTACTATTTCCACTCCAGAGAGTGCAAGAGTAGTGAAAGAGTTGGATAGCGTAGGGGCAAAAATAACTATTCCCACTCCACAGAGTGCAACAGTAGGGAAAGTGTTGGATACCGTTGGTGTAAACATTACTATTCCCACTCCAGTGAGTGCAACAGTAGGGAAAGGGTTGGATAGCGGAGGAGTAAAAATTACTATTCCCACTCCAGACAGTGCAACAGTTAGGAAAGTGTTGGATAGCGAAGGGGTAAAAATTACTATTCCCACTCCAGTGAGGGCAACAGTAGGGAAAGTTTTGGATAGCGGAGGGGTAAAAATTACTATTCCCACTCCAGTGAATGCAACAGTAGGGAAAGTATTGGATAGCGGAGATGTACAAATTACTATTCCCACTCCAGAGAGTGCAAGAGTAGGGAAAGAGTTGGTTAGCGTAGGGGTAAAATGTACTATTCCCACTCCAGTGAGTGCAACAGTAGGGAAAGTGTTGGATAGCGGAGGGGTAAAAATTACTATTCCCACTCCAGAGAGTGCAACAGTAGGGAAAGTGTTGGATAGCGAAGGGGTAAAAATTACTATTCCCACTCCAGTGAGTGCAACAGTAGGGAAAGTGTTGGATAGCGTAGGGGTAAAAATTACTATTCCCACTCCAAAGAGTGCAACAGTAGGAAAAGTGTTGTATAGCGTAGGGGTAAAAATTACTATTCCCACTCCAGAGAGTGCAACAGTAGGGAAAGTGTTGGATAGCAGAGGGTTAATATTAACATACTTATCAATTAAATAATTATTACAATTAAATAACCAATTAATAATTAATTAATAATAAATTAATTATAAATACTAATACATAAATATTAATAATTACTTTATTATAATTACATTACTTCCCACCCTATTCCCCTATAAACTCACAACCCGCTCCTAATAAAACACAATTAATATTATCAATTAATAAAAATTAATAACCAATTTATTTATTAATTAATAATAAATTAAGTATACATACTAATAAATAAATATTAATAATTACTTTCTTATAATTAAATTACTTCCCACCCTATTCCCCTATAAACCCACAACCCACTCCTAAAAAAGAACACAATTAATACAATTATCTATTAATTAATTAATATTATTAATAACCAATTAGTAATTAATTAATAATAAATTAATTATAAATACTAATAAATAAATATTAATAATTACTTTTTTATAATTACATTACTTCCCACCCTATTCCCCTATAAACCCACAACCCACTCCTGAAAAAATAACACAATTTATATAATTATCTATTAATTAATTAATATTAATTAGTAACCAATTAATAATTAACTAATAATAAATTAATTATAAATAATAATGAATAAACATTAATAATTACTTTTTATAATTAAATTACTTCCCACCCTATTCCCCTATAAACCCACAACCCGCTACAGAACTAAAATACGCAAAAATGAATTTACATAAAAGTTTTCACTGCTAAAAATGTAACACATACATAAAAAAAAACTACCCTTATACCAAAAAATTATATCACATACTTTTAACACACATACTAAAATACAGAACACTAATATAAACATCGATATTATTAACAATGATATTTTTACAAACGATATTACTGACTTCGATATTTAAAAAAACAATATTTCTTACCTTGGTGTTGATATTCTGTACCCCGATATTCTTGCAGTCGATATTCTTGACCTATGATATTTAAAGCTCGATATTATGGTAGGTCGAAATTAAAAACTCGATATTCTGTCTGTGCACCGGAAAAATGAACTGGGCAATCTCTCCAATACCAGGGTCTATAAAACAGGTTTTGTAAGGGCCCTGCTTATACCTACAGGACCCCCCACTCCTGGAACACCTATGCAAGACTTTAATGGTTTTGAATATATCAAAATATTTCAGATCCTCATTTCACAGTGCTCCTTGCACAAAAGTCGATTTTGGGAAGCACTTTACTACAATGTGGGGAGTGAAATGTGCAATTTCACCAACCCCAGGGCATATTAAAACCTGACCCCCACCCCTTGGATACCTAAGGGAGACCCTGGAGGTACATACCATGCCCAAACATTTCAGGTTATTAATTTTTAAGTGCCCCAAACACCAAAGTCGAGTTTGGGCACAATTGGCATTTTAAAACCAGTCCTGCAACACAGGGCTGCTTTTAAACTGACCTCAGGCTCCAGCAGTGCACACATTTAAGTGCAGAAAAGGCTGCTGGCCTCTAAACTGTCCTGCCCTATTCTATACTAGGTACTTAAAGGTAGTATCAACCCCCCTGCCCTATTATGTACTAGGGCCTTCTAGGGGAGGTCAATGCAATCACCCATAGTGTACCCTAGTGTATGTAGGTGTTTTCACTGTACTCTTAGGGGCCGATTCCGATTCGGGCCGGAAATCTCTCCGACCGAGCCGGACCCGGAGAGATTTCCGACCGAATCGGACCCGTGCAGCCCGACCGAACGAGTACGATGCGTCTGTATGCTATCGTACTCGAGTCGGTCGGACTCCCATTGAAGTCAATGGGAGCCGGTCGTACAACGCGTACGCGGGCTCCCATTGCCTCAATGGGTGCGAGGCGAACAAGGGCGCCCCCTACAGCGGGCACGCGGCGAAGCGACTCGCGCCGTACACGCACAGGTAGGGGGACCCATGGGTCCCCCTGTGTGCGACTCGCGCGGCTACGCATACAGGGGGTCCGACACGGACCCCCAAAGTACGGCTCCGACTGCTCTTTCGAGCCGGACGGCGCGTGTCGGTCGGACTGCTCGCGGCGCGCATCGTACTTACCCGGCCGGGGAACGTCTCCATTGCGCGGTGCGAGTCGTGTCCGAGCGAGTCGGTCGGTGCGGTTAGACCCGGGAACGAGTCGGTCGGAGCGGTTGGGACGCTCAAACGAGTCGGTCGGCGAATTCGCATCGTACTCGCTCGTCCGGACGCGCGTACGAATCGGTCGAGAAATAGGGCTCCGAATCGGATCCGGTTATGCAGAATCCGATTCGGAGCCTTACCGGCCGAGATCGGAATCGGCCCCTAAGTGTCTCTTTCAGCTTAGCACTTGCCTGGGACTGGTTAGGCAGAACCCTCACAGTCAGTTACCACCAGTACCAGTAAGCAAAAAGCTGGGGGGTGCCCAGGGCACAGGATGACTTTGCAACAGGAAGATACACTTATTCGGGGAGTGATCCAACAGGTACTAGAGCTTTACCCAGGAGACAAGCTCCTGAAAGAAACACTCCTTCTGGGGAGACAAGCTCTTGGAAGAGACATTTCCTTAAGGTAATGATCTAGCAGGTACTAGTGTATTACCCAGAAGGAAACTTCTGGAAGGAATATTCCTTCGGGGATTGTTTGCAGGTATCCCGGTTAGACCTGGAGGGCCAGTGTAGAAATAGTGAAACTGGACTGGGTAACAAGTGTATGAAGTCTGACGGTGTAAAGAGACGGTCATTTGATCAGCACTGGCAAGCCTTACTCTGAATAAGTCAGACGCCTTGCTCCCAAATTCCCAGATTTAAGACATCTGGAAGGCATCTTACAGGAAGAACGACCAAGGCTGAGGCATCATTTGGTGAGTCTGACATTTAGGCAAAGGGACAGCGAATCGCTGGTGTCAATTGACTTTGCCCTGAGCATGGCCTTGGTTGTAAATCCAAAAAGCATGTGAGGTGTCAGTAGATAGCCCTCCATGAATAAGGAAGACAACATAAAGAGTACAGTACTGCATAATCACAAAGGGCAAATTGGAGAGAAGTGGCAGAGTTCCCCGCAGGATGTCTTACAGTCTGGTATAAGCAAGAAAGAAAGGCAGCCAGATCTGTCAGATATTTTTGGTAGTTCAGTATAGACCCCTAAGGTGTCCAGGAAGTGGGGAAACATTATCTCAGCTAAAAACACGGGGAGTCAGAATAAAACACCCCAAGACAAGCCTAAACAAACATTCTGCTTAAAGAAATGTGATGGAAATATTTCCTTGGTTCCTGTGACTGTATTTTTTCATATTTCACATATCACTGCACTCCTTTCATACTAGCAATCCGTAGCAAAGGAGGTTGACATCTTTTTTTGCTGGTTTTCCTTTTTTGCTGGTTTAAAATGATTTACACTACTTCCATTTCTTGTGGACAGAATGGCCAAGAACCACAGGAAGTTGTTCATGGCAGCAGTGAAAAGCAAGGAGAAAAAAATGCTGCTATTAAGGCCTTCATCAGGCAGCCTTTTTTATCCCTCCTGGTGAACAGAAATTATTGGCCAAGTTTGTCACTTTCACAATCTGTGACAAAAAGCTGAGCCGAGGAAGCTGGGGGAAATATTCCTATGGGACTGCCTCAATGCACAAGCATTTACTTACTTGGCATTTGAGGCACTTAAATTCTGTCATGAGGAAGAGGTAAACCGAAATGGAAGCAACAACAGCCGCAACTCTACAACATGCTATCCCTTACGAGAACTCTTTGCCCCTATGATGTCCTTCAGCATCAGAAAGATGACAACAACACCTGCTTTGCCATGATAGGGTAGCACTGCCAAGGCTGCGGGGAGGGTCATCTTTGTTGGTGAGCAAAGTGACCATAGTGAAAGAAGAATATATATATATATATATATATATATATATATTCACTGAAAAAACCATAGGTTTTAGGGACAGTTATAGTTAGTTGGACATTGCACTCGTACAAAACCCGTGAAATTCCCCCGTTATAGTTAGTTCAGCTAACTATAACTCGCGCCCCGCAATGCACTGCTGATGACGTCACATATTACATCACTCATGACATGGTCAGTGACATCACTGATGACATCACTGATGACATCTCAAATGACATCACTGATGACATCATCCAGTGACTGTGTGTTTCTGTAAAGTTTAAATATTTTTAATATATATAGGGAAAGGCGTATTGAAGAATGAGTGGGTGTATAAGTGTGTGTATGGATGATTTAGTAGGTGCGTGACTAATTCTATAAGTGAGTGATTAAACGTATCTTACTGAATGCATGGGTTAGTGACTAAACTGGGTTAATGTCTGTATCTGTCTGTTGCTGTGTAAGTGGCTGCATGGGTTTGTGAATAGCTACATGAGTGTCTATAAGAGTTATTGATTTGTTGTCTGAGTATCTGTATGGGTGCCTGAGTGTTTGTGTGGATGGGGTGTGTGCAACTGTGCATAGATGTGTGAGTGGGTGATTCACTGGGTGGATGGTTTCAAGAGTGCATCTGTGATAGACTGTATGGGTGGGTAAGTGTGTGTAAGAGTGTGTTAGTGAGTGAATGTATGTCCCAGTGGTACATGTGTGAGTAACTACATATGTGAAAGGCAGTATATATGTGTATTGGAGTATATAAATAGCTATAAGCGAGAGTGAGTGATTGTGATAGTGGCTGTATGGATGAGTGTGTGCTTGTATCAGTGATTGTATAAGAGCGTAACAATGTGCTAGTATTTGTATGATTAAGTGAGCTGGTGTGTGTATAACTGTATAGGTGAGTAAATGGCAGTGTGTTTAATTATTTGCATGACTGACTAGGTGTGTGAGTACCTCTATGGATGAGTGGCGGTGTTTGAGTGTCTATATAGGAGTAAGAGTGCATATGATTGTCCTGTACTGAGTGACCATAAGTATGAGTGACTGTACGGGTGAGTGAGTGGATGTGTGTGTGTAGACCTAAGAATCAGTGAGTGGGTATGTAGTTATTGGTGTTGGAGTGTCTATGGTTTTGCGAATGGCAGTCTGTAATTTAGATTGGGTGTATCAAAGGTTATATTAGGGTGTGAGGAGGTGCATCAGATTATCACATGGATGATGTCATCAGTGATGTCATTTGAGATGTCATCAGTGATGTCATCAGTGATGTCACTGACCATGTCATGAGTGATGTAATATGTGACTTCATCAGCAGTGCATTGCGGGGCGCGAGTTATAGTTAGCTGAACTAACTATAACGGGGAATTTCACGGGTTTTGTACGAGTGCAATGTCCAACTAACTATAACTGTCCCTAAAACCTATGGTTTTTTCAGTGAATTTCAAAGGTTTTTTAAATGCTAATTTCTAACTATAACGTATCTGAAACCTATGTTTTTTTCAGTGAATTTCAAAGGTTTTTTAAATGCTAATTCCTAACTATAACATGTCTGAAACCTACGGTTTTTCAGTGAATTTCAAAGGTTTTGTAAATGACAATTTTTAAATGTATTAATTGTTATATTAATTTTTTTCATACTGATTTATTACATTTTTAGAATTTTTTTAACATATTTTATTTTTTAAATTACATTGTAATTACATTATGCATTACATTACAAAAAATACTTTCTCAGAATGAATTACTTTAGTTTAAATACTTTGCACATAGGCAATAGACTTTTAAGTACAGTTGTTACAGTTGTTGCAATGGGCACCACATTTTCAAACACAATGCAACATTCAGCTCAATGTGAATTTCTAGTTAAATGCAATTAGTTACTTTATGGATTACTTTTCTAACCACAGGACTGGATCCTAGATTCAGTCCTGGTACATCTCCTGTAAACAGTTGAGTAAAAGCGTTTTGGTTACAGTCGTGATTTTTAAGGAATATTATTGTATTTTAAAGGTTGACACTTAGAAACTTTTTCTCATAGAATCACCAATGTTATCCTATGGAAGGAAATTCACTTAGCAGGTAAAAGCTGTTATCGTTACTTTTTCTTACTCAGTGTTGGATCCTGGATCCAGCACTGGTGCATCTCCTGTAAACAGTTGAAAGAATGCGTTTAAGTCATACTGGCGATTTTTAAGGAATATTTGTAGTTTGTGAAAATCGACACTTTGAAACTTTTCTGCTGAAAACCAGACAATGGATTCCTATGGAAGAAAATATAAGATACTGGTAAGTACGGTTAAAATTACTTTTCAGGACCAGTACTGGGCTGAAAGATACAGCACTGAGGTCTCTCCTTATAACAGGTGAGTAAATCGGAATTCGTATTTCGGCTGATTTTAGAGGAATATTTGTATGTTTCAAAAATCAACACTTAGAAACTTTTTCAGCAAAAAGCAGGCAATTATATCCTATGGAAGGAAATTCAAGTTACTGGTAAGTACGGTTAAAATTACTTTTGAGGATCAGTACTGGGCTGAAAGATGCAGCACTGAGGTCTCTCCTGATAACAGGTGAGTAAATTGGAATTCGTATTTCAGCTGATTTTAGAGGAATATTTTAAAGTTCCAAAACTCCACACTTAGAAGAATTTCCAAGTGAAACCAGTCAATGTTAGCCTATGGAAGGAAATTCAAGTTACTGGTAAGTACGGTTAAAATTACTTTTCAGGACCAGTACTGGGCTGAAAGATACAGCATTGAGGTCTCTCCTGATAACAGGTGAGTAAATCGGAATTCGTATTTCAGCTGATTTTAGAGGAATATTTTAAAGTTCCAAAACTCCACACTTAGAAGAATTTCCAAGTGAAACCAGTCAATGTTAGCCTATGGAAGGAAATTCAAGTTACTGGTAAGTACGGTTAAAATTACTTTTCAGGATTAGTACTGGGCTGAAAGATGCAGCACTGAGGTCTCTCCTGATAACAGGTGAGTAAATCAGAATTCGTATTTCGGCTGATTTTAGAGGAATATTTGCACAATGGTGAAGGGAGGGCGGGGCCTGAGGTGACATCTGTGCAAGCGCGCCCCGTGGCGCGTTTTAAGTTGGGGGATTAAGTCCCCTTGAATCATGAGGGTCCCTACGGGCCAACTAGCCCACCAGGAACCTCCAGTATGCGCCAGGGGCTGCGTTGCAGAGACATGTACAGAGGCCACACCCCTTTTACACCTCTCTGCAACGCAGCTCTGTGGCGCTTTCTGGACGTACGTGTTGGGCTAGTTGGCCCCCAGGGACCCTCAGGATTGAAGGGGATTTAATTCCCCATCTTAAAACGCGCCACGGGGCCTCTTGCACACATGTCACCTGAAGCCCCGCCCCTCCCTTCACCACTGTGCAAACGCGCCCCGTGGCGCGTTTTAAGTCGGGGATTAACTCCCTTGAATCCTGAGGGTCCCTGGGGTGCAACTAGCCCACCATATACCTCCAAAAGCGCCACAGAGCTGCGTTGCAGAGAGGTGTAAAAAGGGCGTGGCCTCTGTACACCTCTCTGCAAGGCAGCCCCTGGCGCATACTGGAGGTTCCTGGTGGGCTAGTTGGCCCCAGGGACCCCAGTATTCAAGGTGAATTCGTTCCCCCTCTGCAAACGCGCCAGGGGCGCATTTGCAGAGTGGTGAAGGAAGGGGCGGGGCCTGCGGGCCCGATCGTTTTTTGTTTGTTTTTTTCCCCCTGAAGGGGGCTGTGTAGCCCCCTTCCTTTTTCCTATTTTTAGGCCCTGGGGACCCCATCCCCAGGGCCTTACCCCTTTTTAATTAAAATTAAAACAAAAAAACGGGAAGGGGCCGCGTGGCCCCCTTCCCTGGGCCTGTATTGGCCCCGGGGACCCCATCCCCCGGGGCATGGCCTCTTTTTTATTTGGAGGGGGCTGCGTGGCCCCCTCCTCAGGCCATTTAAGACCCCGGGGACCCCATCCCCCGGGGCCGGCCTTGCACTTTTTTTATTTTTTTACTTTTGGGGAGGGGCTGCGTGGCCCCCTCCGTGGCCACTTATGGCCCCGGGGACCCCATCCCCCGGGGCCTGGCCTCTCGTTGGGGACTGTGGGGGTCCCCAAACCCCCACAGTCCCGCCGGCTCCCCGTGTCCTACGGCATTGCTTTTACACATGGGGAGCAGCTAACATGCTGCTCCCCATGTGGAAAGCAATCAGCTTTGGATATTGGAAGAGAGCAGGTTTCCTGCTATCTCTTCCAATATCCAAAGCAGTTTGCAATGACAGGACGGGAGCCGCGAGGCTCCCGTCCTGTCATTGCAAACAGCAGTGTCCCGGGGGTAGGCACCCGGGACACTGCAGGAGCCGTCCCTGGGGGTGGCGGTCCCCAGGGCCACCACAGGCTCCAGGAGGGGGCCGCGCGGCCCCCTCCTTGCATTTTGAAAGCCCCAGGGAGGTGGTGGTCCCGGGGCTTAGGGGTCCAAAACGGACCCCCATTGTAATTCTTCTTAGTGCCCCGGGGAGGTGGTGGTCCCCGGGCGTGTGGGGCTGGAGCCCCCACACAGGTTAATCAAAATAAAAAAAGAAGCCCCGGGAGGTGGCGGTCCCCGGGGCTGCGGGGCCCTTAGAGGCCCCCACACATAAAATTAACCCCCAGCATGCCCCCGGGACTTGGCCCACCCGGGGGCCAGTGCTATCGAGCGCGGAGATCGCGCTTCGATTTTTCTTCGGCAGGATTCGCGCACCCTGAGCGCATCCTGCCGATTTAAAAAAAAAAAATGTTTGCCCAGGGGGTCCTTCTGGGACCCCTGAGCAGACCCTAGGGGTCAGGGTGTTTCTACCCTGCCCCCTTTGTGCGCTTTGCGCACTTGTTTCTGTCCCTCGGTTCTACCGAGGGACAAAATGGCTGCCAACACTTCCTGATTTGGAGTGTTGACAGCCAATTAGCATGCAGCTCGTGATCGGGAGGGTGCGCGAATCCGACGCGGCCATAGATATATCTATCTTTTTACTTTTGATTTTCTCAGCAACTACTGAACGGATTTACACCATTTAACAAAAAGAGTTCTTTCTGAACCAAGAACTACCTCTTTGCCAAATTTGGTGTAATTCCGTTCAACAGATCGGGCTGTAGCCGTGTCTAAAGTTTCCTATGGAAAATTGCATGGGGAAAACACGTTTTGGGACCCCCTTTTTTCTCGGCCCCCGCTTGACGAATCCCCCGAGACTTTCAGGGTAGGAGCGGACCGGAGAGCCCCACAAAGTTTGAAAATTTTGTGAAGATACGTCAACCGGCAAGAGAGTTATTTCAAATAGAATGTCGCGGATTTCCTATGGATAATAGGTTGTAACTATAACTATCTACTGGCGACCGCCAGTAGATAATATATATATATATATATATATATATTACCTGCTGGCAGTCGCCAGTAGGTAGTTATAGTTAGGACCTTGTTTCTATTCAAAAAGAAGGTTTTTTTTGCCAATATCTTTAGCGCCGTTTGATGAATCTTCGCGAAATTTTCATAAACTATCGACCAGCCCTGGTCAGCTCTTGTCTTGAAAGTTTTGGGGTGATTCGTCAAGGTGGGGCTGAGAAATAAGGGAGGTCCCAAAACACGTTTTCCCCATGTTAATTTCCATAGGAAATTTTGGAACAGGCTACAGCCCGAACTGCTGAACGGAATTACACCAAATTTGGCAAAAAGGTAGCTCTTGGTTCAGAAAGCACCCTTTTTTTAAATGGTGTAAATCCATTCAGTAGTTCCTGAGAAATAAAAAAAAAAAAAAATTATATATCTGAGCACCGAGGAGGATTCGCAAATCCTCCCGAGCACGAGCTTAATTCAGATTGGCTGCCAACACTCCAAACCAGAATGTGTTGGCAGCCATCTTGTGACTCGGTAACCGAGTCACAAGAAAACAGTAAAATAAAGGTTAAAAAACAAGAAATGGGTGCAGGATAGAAACACCCTGACACCCTAAGCCTGCTCAAGGGGTCCCACAAAGACCCCCAGGGCCAAAAAAACAATAAAAAAAAAAGAATCGGCCGAATTCGCACTGGGTGCGCGAATCTGGCCGAGAACATTTTAAAAAACGAAGCGCGGGCTCCTGCGCTTCGTTTTAATGAGCCCCCGGGTGAGCCAGGTCCAGGGGGCAATATGTAAATAAGTGCGGGGGCTTGTTTGATTAGGGGTGGGGGTCCTCCCAGGCCCCCCCAAGCCCCGAGGACTGCCACCTCCCCGGGGCTTTATTTAATTATGCGTGGGGGGTACGTGGTCCCCGCAGCCCCGGGGACCGCCACCTTATTTTGTGGGTGGGGGGCCTAACGGACCCCCCAAGCCCTGGGGACCGCTACCTCCCCGGGGCTTTTGTTAATTATTTGCGGGGGCCTCACAGGCCCCCCAAGTCCCGGGGACCATCACCTCTCCGGGCTTCTTTGATTATCGAGGGGGGGCCTCGTGGGCCCCCCCAAGCTCCGGGGACCACCACCTCCACGGGGCTTTAAACATGATAGGAGGGGGGCCGCGAGACCCCCCTCCTGGAGCCCTAGATGGCCCTGGGGACCGCCACCCCCCAGGGCCGGCTCCTGCAATGTCCCGGGGTGTCCACCCCCGGGACATTGCCATTTGCAAACTTTTGCTTTGCTTCATAGAAGCGAGAGCAGGAAACCTGCTCTCGCTTCCACGAAGCAATGCAGAATTGCTTTATGGCAAAGGGAGCTGCATGTTAGCAGCTCCCCTTGCCCAAAAGCAATGCTGACTCCTGCAGGAGGCGGGGAGCCGGCAGGGACCGTGGGGGCATTGGGGCTTCCCCCATGGTCCCCAACTTGAGGGCCGGCCCCGGGGGATGTGGTTCCCGGGGCCAGAAGTGGCCCAGGGGAGGGGGGCCACGCGGCCCCCCTCCCCTAATTAAAACATTTTTAAAAAGAGACCAGGCCCCGAGGGATGGGGACCCCGGGGCCGTATTTGGCCTCAGGAGGGGGGCCACGCAGCCCCTTTCTCGTTTTTGTTTTTTTAATACAGATAAAATGCTGAGGCCCTGGGGGATGAGGTCTCCAGGGCCCAAAAATAGTTAAGGGAAGGGGGGCCACACAGCCCCCCTTCCAAAAACAAAAGAAAAGCCAGCATTGCGGGAGGCCCCGTCAACCCCCCTGCACCATTGTGCTAGCGTGCCTCCTGGCGCGTTTTGGGTTGGGGGATTAAGTCCCCTTCATTCCTGAGGGTCCCTGGGGGCCAACTAGCCCACCAGGTACCTCCAGTAAGCCCCACACAGTGGGATTGCTGAGAGGTGGTCCGAGGCCATGCCCCTTTTTACACCACTCTGCAAACGCGCCTCTTGGCGCACTGCTGGTGGGGCGATGAGGTCCTCTTGTGTCCTGAGGACCTCAGGTCACAAGTGAACATTATCCCCCGAGCAGCAGTGCGCCAGGAGCCGCATTCGCAGAGAGGTGTAAAAAGGGGGCATGGCCTGTGTCCACCTCTCAGCAATCCCACTGTGTGGGGCTTACTGGAGGTAAGAGGTAGGCTAGTTGGCCCCAAAGGACCCCCAGCAGCGAAGGGGACTTCAATCCCCATCCAAGAGCGCACCAGGGAGCGTGTTTGCAGAGTGGTGGGCAAAGGGGGCGTGGCTTCCTATGCGAACTTAGCAATCCTGCTGTGTGGGACTTACTGGAGGTAATAGGAGGGGTGGTTGGCCCCCAAGGATGTCCTTGGGGGCCAACTACCCCTCTTGTTACCTCCAGTAAGTCCCACATAGTGGGATTGCTAAAACGTCTTTGGAGGCCACGCCCCCTTTCTCCACCACTCTGCAAACGCGCCTCCTGGCAGACTACGGGATGGGGGATGAAGTCCACTTTACTCCTGAGGGACTTTGGGGGTAAGAAGCCCTCCTGGTAAGTCCTACGCAGCGGAATTCCTGAGCGCAGGTCGGAGGCCCAGCACCCTTTCTCCACCACTCTGTAAACGCGACTACTAGTTAAAGAAGCATTTGCAATGTAAAAGGTTTCGCATTTGTGAGAGTTAGAGCTATTGGCATTGTAAATGTAAACGTTTTTTACTAATGTTTTTTGGTGTAGAGTAGATGTACGTTGTGTGTAGTGGAATTATGTGGTATGTTGTGCAGTGAAATTATGTGAATAGAAAGTATGTGGTATTTAGTGTTTAGGAATTATGTGGAGTGGGATTATGTGTTTTGGGGAGTAATTATGTGGTATTGTAGTCTGTGTTGTGGAGTGGTAACCTCAGGTTTAGTCTTCCTCGTTTCCATTGAAGCTAAACTATAAACTCAATGAGACACAATAAAAGAAGGAACCACTGAGGAGCACTTCTGGACCTAGTCGGAGGTTTGAGCAGGGCCACTGGAATTATGTGACTGTTCGGCTGCACCAATTTTCACATAATTAAACATTTTCCGCATTTGCCAAATATTCCATCATCTGCTGCCTAATCTGCAGATTTGAACAAAAAAGCCTTGTTTCTAGCTCAAATGGCTCAAATGTTCCCAAAAATGCAGCATCATGTGTTACAGCGTGGTGGAAGGCCCCTTGCAAAGCTGGAATGGTCATGTGTTACTTATTGCAAAATGTGGGTGTTAAACTAGTACTAATGGTGCACAAACCTCTCTTCTTTCTGCACCTTTCTTCCTCTTTCTGTACCTCACTGTCTTCTTTCTGCACTTCACTTGCCTCTTTCTGTACTTCTCTTGCCTCTTTGTGCATTTCTCTTGCCTGTTTCTGCAGTTCCCTTGCATCTTTCTGTACCTGTCTTGTCTCTTTCTGCACCTCACTTGCCTCTTTTTGCACCTGACTCTCTTCCTTCTGCACCTCTGTTGCCTCTTTATGCACTTCTCTTGCCTCTTTCTGCACCCCTCTTTCCTCTTTTTGCACCTCTGTTGGTTCTTTCTGCACTGCTCTTGCTTCTTTCTGCACCTCACGTGCCTCTTTCTGCACGTCTCTTCCTTCTTACTGCACCCCTCTTGCCTCTTTCTGTACCTCACTTGCCTCTTTCTGCACCTCTCCTACCTTTTTCTGCACCCCTCATGCCTCTTTTTGCACCTCTGTTGCCTCTTTCTGCATCTCACTTGCTTTTTTCTGCACCCTCTTGCCTCTTTCTGCACCCCTCTCCCCTCTTTCTGCACCTTGCTTGCGTCTTTCTGCACCCCTGTTCCCTCTTTCTGCACCTTTCCTGCCTGTTTCTGCACCTCTCTTGCCTCTTTCTATACCACTGTTGCTTTTTTCTGCACTTCTCTTGCTCTTTCTGCACCTTTTGCACCTCTTTCAGCACCTCTGTTGTTCTTTCTGCACTTCTCTTCCTTCTTTCTGCACCCATCCTGCCTCTTTCTGTACCTCACTTGCCTCTTTGTGCACCTCTCCTACCTTTTTCTGCACCCCTCCTGCCTCTTTTTGCACCTCTGTTGGTTCTTTCTGCACTGCTCTTGCTTCTTTCTGCACCTCATTTGCCTCTTTCTGTACTTCTCTTGCTTCTTTCTACACCTCTGTTGCTTCTTTCAGCAATTCTCTTGCCTCTTTCTGCACTTCTCTTGCTTGTTTCTGTACCTCTCTTGCGTCTTTCTGCACCTCTGTTGCCTCTTTCTGCACCTCACTTGCTTCTTTCTGCACTTCTCTTGCTTCTTTTTGCACCGTTCTTCCCTTTTTTGAATCCCTCTTGCCTCTTTCTGCTGTTCTCTTGCCATTTTCTGCACATCTCTTGCCTCTTTCTGCACCTCACTTGCCTCTTTCTGCACTTCTCTTGCTTCTTTCCACACCTCTGTTGCTTCTTTCAGCAATTCTCTTGCCTCTTTCTGCACTTCTTTTGCTTGTTTCTGCACCTCTCTTGCGTCTTTATGCACCTCTGTTGCCTCTTTCTACACCTCACTTGCTTTTTTCTGCACCCCTCTTACCTCTTTCTGCACCCCTCTTTTCTCTTTCTGCACCTCTCTTCCCTCTTTCTGTACCCTTGTTCCCTCTTTCTGCACCTTTCCTGCCTGTTTCTGTACCTCTCTTGCCTCTTTCTGTACCTCTGTTGGTTCTTTCTGCACTTCTCTTGCTCTTTCTGCACCCTTCGCACCTTTCAACACCTCTGTTGCTTCTTTCTGCTCTTCTCTTCCTTCTTTCTGCACCCCTCATGCCCCTTTCTGTACCTCTCTTGCCTCTTTGTGCACCTCTTCTACCTTTTTCTGTACCGCTCTTGCTTCTTTTTGCACCTCTGTTGGTTCTTTTTTTTTTATTGAGCGTGAATAGCAACATGATGAACAAAGTACATGAAACAGACAAAATTACATAATATCCAATCCCGTATTAAAATAAGCAGTAAATAGCATGAATTCATATTCCATTTCACATTATAAACATGATAAGGTACATGAAAAGAAGATTAAATGTACCAAATATCCAGTCTCATTAAAAAAAATCAATAAATAGCGCAAATTCGTATACAATTTCACATGATATACAACACCAGCCTCCCAAATAGCATCTCCGACTAGCCACATTGTGACAAGTTAAATAAAAAAATAAAAAAACGTGCAGATTGTAAAATAACAACCACTAACTTGTGGTCAAAACATAGCCTTCCCAAGTCAAACTGAATCTCCAAAGCGCCCCTATCCTTTTCGCATAGGCCTCTTCAAATTTATGGGTCTGGTCTAACTTAAGCAGCCACTGACCCAGTGTAGGGATCTTCTGAGATCTCCAATTTTGCAATACTAGAGATCTAGCTACCGCTATGGCTGTAAACACAAAGCATTGCCTATGGTTTGGTTGCTGACTGTCTGCATAAGAAAAGCCAAATAGAGCCAACAGTATAGATGGTAAAATAGCTATTGACATACAATTGCTAATAAACCCAAACACCTCCTCCCAGAAATGATGTAATCTAGGGCATGTAAAAAATATATGTGTCCAGTAGCCTGCCTCCGACGATTACTTCTAAAACAATCATTTGTGATTGACGGAAACCATTTATGTAATCTGAGGGGGGTGTAGTAAGCCGACCATCTTGAAAGAAAAGACATCCTTATAAAATTGGCCACCCTCAGAGCCCTATGACCAAGCTTGCAAACTCGTTTCCATTCCTGGATATTAAACGAGCAGTTAGTTTTCTGGGCAATTTTCGGGAGCATTGTTTCAACGAGACTCTTATTCGTGCCCTGTCGCAATAGCCTGTACCAGTTACCAATACCAGTTAAATTCAACTCAAAGGCTGCTTTTAAAATTATTCTAGCTCTCTCATTGATTTCTATATAATTAGACGAGAGAAAGCGTGTGATCTGCCTAAAGCTTAACCAGAGATCAAGGCTCTGAGGTTCAAATTGCGCTACAAAAGCATCCCACGTTACCAAATTAATGCCGTTATAGAAGTCGCCTAGCCTGCGAAAGCCTAGCTTATTATATGACTGCCTTGCCTTTTGCAGGAGCTGAAGGCCCCATAGCTCACAGTCTTGAAGGGAGGAATAGGCATGGCATGTTGGAACATTATAGCTTTTATTAGACCTCTGTATACAGTTTAGAAATATGTTTACAACCTTATATCTTGTCTTTTTTGGTAGCTTTGAAGTGCGTTGGAATGCTGGTAGCTTAATTGCACTTTCTTTCAACATGAGACTAAATAGAAAATTATCAAAATTCAGAAAGGGGCCACTAACTGTGTTTTTAAACTAAATAACGCAGCTTGATAATAGGTAGTTAAATGGGGTAATGCAAGCCCCCCCTGCTCTACATCCAGTTGTAAAATGGATAGCTTAATCCAAGGGTTTTTTTTTGCCCATACAAACTCGCGGATCACCTTATCTACTTCATTAAAATATGAGATTGGTATTTTTAAAGGAAGATTTAAAAACAAAAATATCAGCAAGGGAAGTATCGACATCTTTACCAAGGAGACTCGACCTATTATAGTCAGTCGTAAAAGCGACCATCTTTCTAACAGGTTTTTTATTTTAACAAGTGTTTTAACATAGTTTAAATGAAAAAGTTGAGAAAAATCGTCTGTAACATAGAGGCCCAGATATCTAATAGGTTTTAGAGGCAGAAATTGTATCCCTTCCGGGAGATCGGTTCCTGATGCATTAAATAGGAGAAGCTCCGTTTTGGACTGATTGACCCTATAACCCCCCAGCTCTGTAAACGCCTGAATTTCTCCAAGAGCCAGCTGGATATTCGACTTGTTTGGGTTTAAGTATAGGATCAAATCATCAGCAAAAAGCTTAATTTTTGCCATACCTATTAGGGGAGCCCGAATTAATATATTGGAGCGAATCTTTATCGCCAGTGGCTCAATAAAAAGAGAGAATAAAAGGGGAGAGAGAGGGCATCCCTGCCTAGTACTGCGCCTTATCGCCACTTCTCCCCCCTGATTAGAGTTTATAATTATTTTTGCAATTGCCCCTTATAGATTCCTTCTAGCATCTCGGTCAGGCGGCATGGAAAATCAAACTTCCCTAGGATTAAAAAAAGGGCCTGCCAATCCACCAGGTCGAATGCCTTTTCTGCATCCATCATTAAAATGGCCACACTATCCTTCCTGGCAGAAAAGTAGTCAATGGCCTGAATCAAATAAAAGATATTTGCAGCCATCGATCTTCCAGGCAAGAACCCTGTTTGGTCCGCATGTATCACCTGTTCCGCACAATTCGAGATCCTATTCTCCCAAATTTTCATAAAAAGCTTATAGTCTACATTTAGTAGACCTATTGGGTGGTAGGAGCTCGGGTCTTTCGGTTCCTTATCCTTCTTTTAAATAGAGATCACCACTGATTCCTTAAAACTGTCAGAGACCAACAATCCATCCATAATTTGATTGTTCAGAGATACCAAAAAAGGGGAAGGCTCCTCTAAAAACAGTTTATAGACTTTAATAGGGATCCCATCATTACCACTTGCCTTCGCATTCGCCATTTCTTTTACAATTGCACTTAATTCTGCGGCTGTAATCGGTTCGTTCAGCATCAGACAGTCCTCCTGGCCAATCGTAGGTAGCTGGACTGTCATAAAATAGTCCGCAAGAGCTAGGGGTCTGACTAGCTGAACTTCCGCATAGATCTTACTATAGTGGGACACAAAGATTTCGGCAATTCTCTCCTTATCATTAACCAGACTCGCAGTGCTGGGATCTCTAATTTGTGGGATTTATTGCCTGCATTGATGCGTTTTTGTAGACCAGGCTAAAAATGTACCCATGTGTTGGCTCTCTTCGTAAACTTTTTGTTGTGCAGCTTTACTCCCAGCAATCTCCTCGAGAATAAAAAAGTTTTTCAATTCCTCTTTTACCCTTAGTAATTCCTGCTGTAAAACCTCTCGGTCTCCATCTCCAGAGGGCCTAGACATAAGTTCTCCCCTAGCCCGATCTACAGCCTCCTGAAGTCCTGTAATCTTGTATTTCCTTAATTTGTGGAGGTTTGCTCTATATGCAATCGCCAGTCCCCTAAAAGTAGCCTTAAAAGCCTCCCATACCATGAAACCTGATGCTGTATTCGTATTTTCCTTAAAAAACCATATTATAAATTCACGGGTTTCGGCAATACATATAGGATCCAACAGCAATGCTTTATCAAAGTACAACCTGTTATTATTTTTTCCTTTGGGGGCGGGTAGATATACTGTCAAGGAGACCAAAGAGTGATCTGAAAATGGGTTAGAAAGGATCACAGATTCCCCCCTTGCGAGATGATTGCTTATCAGGAAAAAATCCAATCGGGATGCTGTTTTATGTCTAGCTAAATAGCACGTAAATTCAGTAAGGCCTGGGTGATCAATCCTCCAAGGGTCTATTAAAGCGAAATCTTCTTTCATGATTTTTAATAATCTATCTGTCTTTGGTTTTAGTTGCTTTTTACCCTTGTTGGAACTATCCAGGCCTAGATCTTGGATTAGGTTGAAGTCTCCACCCATAATTATAAAACCATGAGCATTTGCCAACAAATCATCAACCTGTTTCAGAGCCTTAGGGGCACATTACGATACCCGGCGTAAATAAATCCGCCAGGCATGGAAGCGGCAAAAATCCGCCCGCACACACCGCCTGAACACCGACCACGCCATTATGATTACACAAACCGAAAACCGCCATCGGCGGAAAAATCACACAAAATACCGCCCGCCATCGTCCGAGTCGGAGTCAAACCGCCCCGCCACGGACGGAAACACGCACGACAACACAAAACCGCCCGCCCACACGGCCGACACACCGCACGTGAAATTACGATCGCACCGCCATGAGCGCGGAAAAACCACAAATATACCGCCCGCCAGCGCAAACAACGCCGATGAGAATCGACACGGCAGAAGCCATGGCGCCAACGTACCTGCACAGAAACCATCCGCACACAAAACCAATAGCACACAACATGGCCAACAAGCCCACACAGCAAGGCACGCACAAATACACAAGCACAGTACACATCCCGAAAACACCCCCGGACAAACAAAAAATACAAAGGCCAGAACCCCAGACACAACACACCTGAAAACAACAGACCATGAGGACACACCCACATAGGTGAGTACAAAAGCAGCACTCCCACAGACCACAACCCCTTGCTACATTGCAAACCAGAGAGGAGACGAGAGGACACAGTGACACAGCAAGGACAGCAGCACACCACAGAAACGCACACATCACTACCACCACCACCACCACCACCACCACCACCAAACACCACCACCACCACCACCACCACCACCACACCCCGGCACCACAAACCCCCTGCACATTACACAACACACACCGCACCAGCACCACAAACACCATGGCACCACAAAGGATGCCCAAGTTCACGCCCATGGAGCTGACGGTCTTGGTCGACGAGATCATCAAGGTGTACCCACAAATCTATGGGAACATGGTCCAGCACACACCACTAGCCACCAGAAACAGAATGTGGAACCGGATCGTAGACCAGGTCAATGCAGTCGGGACCCTGCCCAGAAACAGAGTCGAGATTAACAAACGTTGGAATGACGTAAAGAGCCTGGTCAAGAAGAAGGAGGGCAAAAACAGAGAGCTGGCTGCCGTCACTGGCGGAGGGAATCCCGCGCTCTTTAAGACCTTCAAAGCGTGGGAGGAGAAGGTGCGAGTCGTAATCCATCCGGAGATCCTCGCCGGAATAGCAGGGGGAGTGGAGGCTGGTAAGTACAAACTAATGTATACCAGCACACCGCTATGTACTCACATGCGCAACTACCATGCCACAGCTCCCAGGGACAAACACCCCCATGTCCAGCACACAATACACAACACATCACACACACATGCAACAGACACTACCACACACAGCCCAAACCGAACAACTGTAAGATGCGTGGGGACATGTGTACACTAAGCCAGCCACGTAACCACCAACAGGTCCCCAAATATGCCAGAAGCGCCACAACGAGCACCCACCACACCCATGTGTCCGCCACAGCTGCACTAACCGACAAGTAACAGGTAAGTGGCAGGAACACAAAGTGCAGTGGGTGGGACGGTGGACAGCCCAAGTACAACACACACCAGGCCCCAGTCCCACAGCACAGCAAGGAGGAGCATCCCCCACACCCCACAGCCACGTGTCAGCCACCGCAGTGCACAACGACAGCCGAAAGGCAGACATCACGGTCCACAGCAATCGGTGTCAGTGGGTGTACAGCCACCCCCACGACCCACAACACCCCCCACCCCCACAGACCTGCAACATGGAGCACCCCCGCTTAGAGCCATGTGGCATCCAGTACAGTGCACGCACGAACAACTTGCAGGTGGGAAACTGGACAGGGCTAGATTACTGGAGGCATGAGGACCATAACACCACCAACACATGGGACATGTCACGTAGCAGACAGAACACGCAGCACCGCCCACCGTCACGAACAAGTGAACAATGTGCACACGGACATGAACAACAGACTCACACCCCACATGACCCATCACAGACATAGCAACACCCAAGGAGCCACGTCTGCATGCACAAGCCACACTGAATATAGTCCCACACGGCAGCCACTGTGCAACTCATCACACACAACCGAAACACCATTGAAGTCCTGGCCATGTAGCCCCCACTGCCTGTCAACCCCACACCCCACAACTACGCCTATGTAAGACAAACAACACTAGACGCAACAGAGCGGAACAACATAAATGCACACGAACACCACTGAACCCATCAAACTCACAGACACACCATGCACATACAACATACCATCCATCCCATCCGTCAGCCCCAGTCTCATGAAAGGCATGTCATCCGCACAGCTGCCACACATACAGCAGTCACGCTAAGACACATGCCCATGACCAACCATGTGCCAGAAGTCAATTAAGCGCACGACACACTGTGAGCAACAACACACAACATGGGCCACCCCCCGAGCACTGCAGTGATGCACATGGCACAGGGCAGCACGCACACCAAGGAGATGGGACAACTGCAATACGTTGGCTGGCACACAACTATCACTCACTCATAACGATGCGTCCAATGCCATGTCCAGTAATCACAACAGACAGCAAATATGCAGGGCATGTCAGGCATGCACACACCTCAGACCAAGCACTGTCATGCTGCCACAACACATGTCACGTTCGGCACCCATGGCTCACAGCATGTACCCCAAAAGCATATCCCCTCCCAAATGCGAATCTGGGGCATGGCCCCCATGTAGCCATATGCGTTCCTAAGCGTTCCATTTGAACTCCAAAAGCAAAGTACAAACCAGACCCAGGATGGGCCAGGAGCCCGCATACACCAGAGTCACAATGAGTAGGGGCACAGCAACACACCCATCGGCATGGCCAATCCGTCCCATGCCACATGTGCACAGCACACAGTCCCATTGCCTAGCACACACAACTACAGATGCCACAGCCACACACTCGCCTCCGGGAAACCCATGTACGAGATTGCACGAACTGCCAATGTCAGACGACTAATACATACTTCGCCAGGTGCAACACAATAACAAATCTCATTCTCTCCACAGGTGACGAACTGCCGGATGCTGGGGATGGAGACAGCAGCCAGCACAGCCAGCCCACAAGCCCCCAACGAGGACACACGGATCTGGAGGATCTGTCCTCCTCTTCGGACACGACCACCAAGCTGGCCCATCTGGCGTGGCAGGGCCCAGCCGCTCCCCAGGACCCCTCCTACCCACCAACCCATCATCCAGGGATGCTGAACAGTCCCAGTCCCCTGCTGCCACTGTCGTTGCGGCCACACCCACGGTCATTGCGGCCACTACCACTGCTGCAACCGCCACCATCGCCGCACCGACCACCACTGCCTCCACCACCACCACGTCTTCGCTGGCACCAGCCCCAGCGCAGGTGGTGGCCCGGCCGACTGGATCCACCCTGGGAGCCACAGCGAGGACCGTGGTGTGCAATGTGGCTGAGTGGGCAGGCCGGTGGCAGCAGGACTGGTAGGAGGAGCAGGGTCAGGGAAACGCCAGCCTCCCTGGGAGCCATGCCCTGCCTCAAATGGCCAGAGTCCTTGGGGCCTATGAAGAGGCCCAAGGACAATGGGCCAGGTCTGCTACTGACACGCGGGAGGTGCTGGGGGTGCTGAGGTCCATGGACGCCCATATGGGCCAATTCGTGTCCCGTATGGACCAACTCGTGGACCTCATGGGCCAGCTGGTGGTGGCGGTGGGGTCACAGGCAAGGCCAGCAACACCACCTCCGCCACCACCTGCTAGGGCGCAGGGTCGGGCAGCAGTGTCCACTTCCCCTGCGTCCACAGCCAGTGAGCACACCTCACCCACCACCAGCAGGTCGCCACCACACACCCCCCTCCCAAACGTGGAAGGGGCCGTCCGAAGAGGAAACAGATCTCCCGGGAGGACTTCGCATGCTCCAGTCGCAAGTGAGGCAGCCAGCCAGCCTTCCGCCAGCCTTCCTTGACCAGCCACTGCATTGACTTGCTCTACGATCCCACTCCACACAGCCATCTGGATGGCATGTGTGTGTTGGACTATGGACATAGAACCAGTGGGTACACCCTGATCATCACGCAGCCATGACCGACAGTTCATTGTCACTGCACGCACCACTTTTGTCATCACCTTACACACAATCACATGTCACAGTTTGTAATAAATGCACCTTTTTCACTAACTGCTGTTTGTGCCCTGTGTTTTATTTGTACGGAATACAACGGCCACCTTGGGCGGAAAGGCACCTGATGCGTGGCATGGCAATGGAATCCGGAGGGCCTGTAGGGACCTAGGGGTGGGAGACAGAACAGGAGCACATTCAATGAGTGTGTCACACACCCATCACACAGTACATGTCAACAACTACAAGCAATGTACACACATCGCACAGAGCAATAGGGCACAATGCCACAGCCACCAACAGTGGCATACTACCCTGGCCATGGAGCGTTGACACACTGCACGCAGTGAACATACGGCCACCCTGACACAGCACACACACACCTGCACAGATACAGACACATCATCCGTCGTACATGGACACTCACCGTCAAGTGAAGTAGCGGGCGATGAGCTGCTGGCGCACATTCCCAGCTTCCTCCTCTCCGCTGTCCACCTCACTCGAGCTGTCCTGGTCTGCGGGCTGGGGCCCTGGTTGATCTCCGTCATCCACAATGAGGGGGATCTGCTTCCGAATGGCCAGATTGTGCAGCATGCAGCACGCCACCACTATCTGGCACACCTTCTGTGGGGAGTACGCCAGTGCACCCCCGGTGCGGTCCAGGCACCTGAACCTGGACTTGAGGAGGCCAAAGGTACGCTCGACCACACGTCTGGTCCTCCCATGTGCCTCATTGTATCGATCGTCTGCTGGGGTGCGAGGATTCCTCAATGGACTGAGCAGCCATGCCCCATTCGGATACGCAGAGTCACCTGGGTGTGAGGGACACAGAGAACCGTTGCTATTCCAACTGGACAGGGGACAGCATCGCACAACCAGCACGCTACACCACTCCACATACTCACCGACAATACAGCCACGATCCTGTTGCAGATTGGCCATCAGTCGTGGCAAGATGCTGTTGCGCATTATGTGTGCGTCATGTGCCGAGCCTGGAAACTTGGCACACACGTGGGTGATCACCATGTCCGCAAGGCACACCACTTGCACATTCAGGGAGTGCGTGTGCTTCCTGTTGCGGTACAGGTGCTCAGTGGCCTGTGGTGGAACAAGGCCAACATGTGTGCAGTCAATGGCTCCCACGACGTGTGGGATTCTGCCAAGGGCATAGAATGCACCCTTCACTGCCGCCAATTCACGAGCCCTGGGGAATCTGATGTACCTGTTTCGGTACAGCATCATGGCTGCCAGTACATCCCTCAGCACCTTGCTGAACATGGGCTGGGACATCCCTCCTCCACTGCCCACTGTGTGCTGGAATGACCCAGTGGCGAAGAAATGCATGGCGGCCATCACCTTAGCCGTGGGGGTGACAGCAGTCGGATACACCCTGCGGGGACGGAGATGGGGCTCTAACATGGCACACAGTCGATGCAGAGTTGGCCTGTCCAGCCGAAACTTCCTGATTACCTCTGTATCGTCCATGTCCGCCAGCAATTGGTATGGGCGGTCAATGTTCGGTCTCCGCCTGGGTTAAATGGCAGAGGACACATGTCAAAGCAACACGGCACATAGCAATTTCGCATACACATCACTGACATGACTGAGCAAGCACATGAGCCACAGCCCAGCTGTCAAGCTGGGACGGCACGGCCACAATACACTTACACAGGTCTCCCAACAATGGCAATAGCAAGTGAGACATACCACTGCCATGTGCATGCACATGGGGATCTAGGCCCCAATGACTTGCGGGGCGTGCTGATGGGGACTGACTGCATATTCGTCAAGCGGCAACGCCACGGCAACATGAATGTCTGCTGAGCATGGAACTGCTTCCGAGGCTGGATGAGTATGGCACACGATGACGACGATGTGGGCACGGGCTGAGCGGCCAATACAAGTGGGACCTGTGGCACGAGGGGATATGAGACAGTAGTAGGTGTCAGCACTGCACCCTATGTACAGCACTGTACGGATCACAGCTCCCGAAACATTGACTGGTGTCCACATTGACAGCCCCATGCCAAGACGGCTGTGTGCTTGCAGTCACACGTCACAGGTGAGAGGTTACATTGCACGTGCCAGGTGGCAGACGTACATAGTGGGAGCTGGCATGTGTGTGCATGTGTCTCCTGTTCAGGATCCACCAGATGGGCGCTGACTCTGTACTGACCATTGGACACAGCATGTTCCGTGGAAGGCTTGTGTGTGTGGGATGGTGGCACTGGATGTGCCTCCGTTGGGTGGGGGGCCATGCACAGGGCGGGTACGTCGATGATTGCGCATTGTTGGTCACGGTGGGTGCACCAACTAAGATGTGTTGCCCTGTGTTCAATTCCTATGTCCGCATGATGATGGACTGTGGATGTGAGCAGACTACACATTGGTCGATGTGCTGTCTATATGCATGTGCCTTCACACCAGGCACAGCTGCCCCTGCACATGTGACCCCTGCTGGACTCGCTGCTGGGTCTGTGGAGCTGATGCACCTTCTGCGCGTGGGGCGGACAGCTCTCCTCACTTCCCTCATTGCGCATGTCATGTCTTTGCCGCAGGTGACATGGATCATGGAGGGCCCACATGTACGCGTGGGTAGGCTACACATGATTGTTCACTGGTCGCCACCCCCAGTCAGTGTTTCGAATGGGAAGGTTGTCGTGCTGGTGGTATGTTCGATGTGGCGGATGGGCGGGCCTAGGTGCGGGCTTACATTCCGGACATGGGGGGTAGTTGGATTGGCGACTAGTTGCAGTACACACGGGACACGTCTCTTCCTTTCCACATCTGGGTCATCCCTTGTACTAACTGACAGTGATACAGTCATCTTCGCCCCAGCCCTCATGTCCTCCCCTCGCTCCCCCAATATGCATGCTCACCTGCGAGGCTAGCGCTTGCACAGGCAGCCCCAAGCTCGCACCAGAGAGGGCAAGGAGTGTATGTGTGGGTCCAGTTGCACGAGTGGGCTGTCTCAGGGTATGATGTGTGGCGGGACGCCGTCCACCTGCGTGGTGCCCCAAATGGAGACCCGGCCTGCATGGACTATGCATCACAGTCTTCGCCTTCCGGATCCGCCACCTGCGACACCCAGTGGCTGTGGCTGCTCTTGCGGCCAGGCCGCGTCCGTCTGTGGCTGTTGGCCCACACATTCACTCTTTGGCCTCTCTGGGGAGGGCTCGGGGTGGTGGCGCACGCGCTTGCACTTAGTCGCAATGGCATGTGTCGTGGTTGGTATGATGGGCAATGGATGGGATGGTGCGAGCCACCTCCCGTGACGTCAGTGCTGCTCGTGCTGTGGTGCGTCCCCCTACACTTCCATCTGACTTGTGCCATGCTAGACGTTGAGGTTCTATTGCCTGCGTGATATGACCAGGAGGAGCACGAGGAGACCTCTCACACACCATGCTCCACTGCCATCCCGTGCCCTGTATCGCCTGTGCGGATTGACTATGTTGGGGTTACACCTGGTCGACTGGGGCTGTGTGTGCCTTGTCAAGGGGCATGGCGGGCGCACAACAGGATCCAGCTTGTCCACAGAGGGTGGGCTGAGGTGCGCCTGGTACCGCTTTGTACGTGTGCCCGGCTGCTGTACACACACGTGTTCACTCCCCCGACAGGTGTCCTCTCACAATGCCCAGGGAAGCGGTGGTGTACTGTTCATGACCCCTCCCAACACGGCGTGCTCCAACTTGGCATGTGCGCATCTACCCGTCGCACCCACCCACCTGAGCACTGCGTCCATACGACTTCACACGACACATGTGTGTCTTCCACAGTAGTGCTACTCATTTGCGTTGACATCCAATACCAGTGGACTACATGGTCATGTCACGACTGCCGTGTACTTCACATACTCTCATCCTCTCTCATTCGTACTTGTGAAATGAGTCAGCGGAGACAGTTTTGGTTTCAAACATTATATTGAGTCTTCTGTCCTCTGTGATGCAGTATAGTGGACACTACTGGCAGCGGGATACATGTTGAGGATATACTGAGCATGATTACAAATGGGATAGGGTGTGGGGTTACATCTGCTTGGCCAAGGCTGTGCTAATGTACATTTACGTATAGCTGCGGAGCTGCGGACTTTGACACAGACGGTATACATGTAGCCTACCAGACCGCTCGGCATCATGGGCACAGTCCATCTCAGTTCCATGTGACAGGTTTGCTGCGGTTGTTCCTCATGCACGCGTGCATGTGAGATGACATCAGGGCATGTGCTTGCGTGCATGCAGCGGCGTGCCACTTGTTGTTGCACTGTGGTGGTTACTGGACATGTCACAGTCACTGGGGTCGTGTTGTTGTTGTATGCACTTGTCGTCCATGCAAAGGTCCTGGTATGGGATTCCCGGGGCGGGGGTGGGAGGGGTGCAGCACCCACAGACTCCAGGCGACCTATTCATGTCCACTGAGCGGTGTGTGTGTCCAAGTGCGCTGGATCCATGTCGTGTCCTGGTTGTTCGTGCAGTTCCGTCCATGTGGGTGCGATACACAGAGCCCATGCCACTGCCTCCCACGATGCATGCGGTGTTCCTGGATGTGATGGGGAACAGTGTGCATGTCCCGGTCATATCCGATGTCATGGCGATGTCGTTGATGGTGTGGTTACAGTTGCCTGCGTTGTGGTCCGACGTATTTACAGGTTGTCAGGTATGCGATGCCGTCCAGCAGGGCTTCCATGTCATTGGTGGTGTACATGTTTGCCAGCCAATGAAGCGGATGGTGGCTGTCAAGGTGTTGTTCGTAGGTTGTCCCTTGGAGGACCATGATGGGGCATGCTGGGTGACATTCGATGTAGCTGTTCTCGATGATCCGTCGTGTGGAGGCACAGTGGTTCCATTTCAGTGCGGGTGCGATGTTGGCCACATACGCCATGCCCCCATAGGCAGAGCAGGCCCTGTCGTGTGCGTCCAGAGGGAGGAGTAGTGGTAGCAGGTCCGCCTTCAGACATGCCGGGTTGGAGAGGCATATCTCGACGGGATGCTGGTAGGGACACCTCCGACAGTAGAAGACGGGCATGACGCAGCTGAACAATGTGATGCGGTAAGTCAGTCGGTAACTTACGTTCAGCAGGGACAGGAGATCGCATCCCAATGTATGTATCGTGTTGGTTTTGTACAGCTTGAGCTGTTCGGCGTAGTTGGGTAGGTGTGTTGCGGTTGCCATTTCGCAGCGGTTCGTTGAGATGGCGTGCTCCGGCTGTGTGTGCAGTCTGCAATGTGCACGCTCCGGGGTTGCTGTGAGCTCTGTGTAGTCGTAGGGAGACAGGACTTGTGTTCTGTTGGCTTGTTTGGAGGACACGGGCCCTCTTCCCACATGCTTCTCAGACAGTTCAAGGTCAGTGCTGTGAGACTCCTTCCAATTAACTTGCATGTGGCCGACATGGGGGAGTATTTTCTTCTTTCTTCCCCGTCCGTTGTGTGCTTCTGTGATATGCGCTATCTGCCCTGTGGTCGGTCTCCTCGGCATGCCTGTGTTGGTCTATTCTTGGACAATGGCTGTATTCACCGGCTTTTGTCGTAGGGCTGTGGTTTCGGAGTTGGAATGGAAGGTCATTCAGTGCTGTCTGCTCTCCCTTGTGTGGGCGGCAGGCTGCCTTTCCGCTCTGCGTTGGGCCTTGTGTGTGGATGTTATTCTTGGGCCACCTGTTGTCGGTCCCCGGGCTCTTTGGTGTTCCGTTTCATATGTCTTGTTCATATGTGCAGGGTGGTATGGGTTTTTCAGTGTGGTACTGGCGTTCCTCTTCCCGAAGAGGCCCTGCTTCTCCTAGTTGGTGTTGCCGCCGCTGTGTGCTACGCCATGTTTGTTACACTGGGGTGTGTCCTGCAGTTGCGTGTCTTCACTGACATGTGTGCGTCGGTTGTGTGGCGTTGGGTGTTGTCCGTGAATTGGGCGTTGGGGACATGTCTGTGGCCGGCCTGTCACGTGTCATGTGCGTTCAGGGTGGGGCTGATGTGTGTGCTGCTTGGTTGTGTCCCTGTGTCTGTGTGCGACGCATGCATGGCGCTGCGGTTGGCCTCTGCGTTGTGCGCATGTGTGGCGGCGTCATCGGCGCTTTGGGGCCGTGACGGGGTGGTTGGTTCCTAGTCCCAGGTGGTGTGTACACATGTGTTCCGCGATGTTAGGATTTGGCCTGTGTGTCATATGTGGATGCAATGGTGGATGTGTAGTGTGCACGCGCTGGTGGGGGGTTGTCCGCTTTATCCGCCCTTGCACTGTGTGCGCTGTTTGCGTGCACTTGTTGTGTGTGTGCCTACCTGCGTCTCCGCGGTACGTTGCGTCCTTGGTGGTGCATCAGCAGAAGCATGGGAAGGGCCTGCAGTGCTGGATTCATGCCCGGGGTGCCGCTTCTTCGTTGTCCGTGCTCTGCGTCCGTGTTTCCGCCTCTCTTTCACGTGCGGTGTCTCTTTGCCGTGGGAGCCGTTTGTTTGCGGCATCGTAATTTATACGCCGGGCGGGACGTGTTTCGTCGGACGGTGTGTGTCAGTTGTGCTGCGCCGCTACGTGTGCGGGCGCACTTTGATGGCGGACGGTGTTGCTGGCTTGCCGGCGGTGTTTGGCCTGCTTTTCGCATCGTAATTGGGCGGGCGTGTGGACTGCTGCGTGCCAGCGGTAACTGGTGGTTTTTGCATCCGCCAGCACGGCGGTTGTGCTGCCGCCCGCCATCGTAATGGGCCCCTTAGTGTCATCAAAAATTGGCCCATAGTAATTAAGCAGGACAAAGGCTATCCCATTAGCTGAAGCTTCAATTCAAATCCATCTTGCTCCCTTGTCCCCAATCACCTTACCTACATCCCAATCTGGTGCTGAGTAAAAAAAGTACACCCACCCCACGCACCGCAGCATGAGCCGAAGTGGAGTATGCTTGAGCATACTTCTTAGGGAGTGCTAAGTTAGGGGTATTGGACTTAAAATGCATCTCCTGTAAGAAAATCACCTGTGGGGAAAAGGATCCTAGCCATTTTAACATTGCTCCTCTTTTTTGTACATTCAGAAATCCATTAACATTACATGAAATTACCTTCAATGGTTGTGTCGTTCTTTAAAATAAATCATGCCATTTTGAGAAAAACCTGGAATAGTCTCTCCTATGCCTCACTTCAAGTTGTTTCCTCTCTAATATCAAGGTTTTATATAGCCCCTTAGTAACGTAAAAACTACTGTTTATCCCTTGGCCTCTGGACTTGAACATGTTACCATTTTGCCCATCCTCCCAGACTTGACCGCTATTCATCCGCCCATTTTTTTATGATGCTTCACCCCCATCCCCACCACCCCTTCGCTCCCCACCCTTTCTGTGGAGGGAGGTAGCCCTTACCTCGCCTCCCCAGCCCCCCTCAACTAACAAAGGTGCCTTGACATGGCACCTGGGAGCACGTCCCACCCTTCCCTCCGTGTATGATACCTATGGTAATTAAGCTCCAAGGTATCACTAATAAAAAGTGCTTTCCTTATCAAAAAAGTGCTTGTGCAGTGAGTAGTGCAATCTTGGTAATAGCTCCATCGCATAACGTGGCCTGTGCAATCTAATCCTCAGATACTGAATACTTATGACATAGAGAATATTATATCTAGCAGGGACTAATAGTAACGTCTGTACCCAAAGTATCTCTCCCCCTGGGGGAGAACAAGTGCAGGTGGCAGAAAAAAAATGCGCTTAACACCTAAGAAGCTAAGCAATGTAAAGATATTAAAAAGATCCAGCTTTGAGTTTCGTTGCTATATAAAAGTCAAAAATACTTAAGGTGGTGGAGAAAAAAGAGCTGCCACGAAAATGTACACAGGTCAATCAAGATAGTACCATTCCCTCCGCATAGGGGTAGAGAAAAGAGAATAAAGTGCGATGGTGCAATAGTGCAAATTTGGCCATTAGGCACAGTGCAAAAAGTGCAAAGTGCATTCTAGTATTCATATGTTAGAAATTTACACCAAACAGAGAATAATACCTATACCTATAGCAGCAGACAATAATAGCAGCTATATCCAATACATCTTCCCCCTAAAAGAGAACAAAGTGCAAGTAGCAGAGAATACACACAGTTAAAGTGAACTTGGTGTCTGAATGTCTAAAGTGCCTAGAATGCAGCAAACTCAAGCTTAATTTTCCATTCCTGTGTATCAACCAGATGATATAGGCAAGAGTCACTGCTCAGATACCACTCTTTTCATTATTTTCCGTTTACTTGGCCAATCTTTTGTAGCAGGTCCTGAGCCTCCTCAGGAATGGAGCAGAGATGGAACCTTCCTTTCCAAAGCACTTTCAGCTTAGACTGCTGGGCAATAGAAACATGTGCTCCTGCGCTCTTAAATTGGCTCATCATAGCCACAAAGTCCTTCCGTCTTCGTGCTGCTGCTGCTGACATATCAGAGAACACTCTTACTTTGGCTCCATTAGGTAGAGCAATATCCCTCTTTTAAATTGCCTTAGATAGGACAGCCTCCCTAATGCAGTAGTCAGAGAAATTCACAATCATTGTCCTGGGATACTTAGCCCCTGGAATTTTCTGGGGGGGACTCTGTGGGCCCGCATTACAGTAAGATCTTCAGGTGCTTTCTCGAGTATATGATCTCTAATCATTGTCTCCATATAAGCCACTGGGTAAGACTGACCATTAAGACATTCACTATCCTCCGGGATTCCTGTAAAGCGTAAATTTGAACGTCTGGCATAATTCTCCATCTCGTCCATCTTTAACTGCGAGGACTGGAGTTTTTTTTTAAGAGAGGCAATATCAGAGTCGCACACCACAGAGTGATCCTCAATATCACATACCTGTTGCTCCAGTTCCTTAAATCGCTCAGGTATTTGCTGGACCATAGTTTCAATTTTATCTAATCTTAGATGTAACAAAGAGAGCTCCTGGGCTTGTGAGTTTTTGCAGTCCCGTATTTCCCCCAGAACAATTTCAAACAGCTGTTGCATTTGCTGTGTCGGGACCAATGGAGACTGGGCGATAGCAGCGCCCTCCCTGGCACAAGCATCGCTGCTTCCAGGCCCCTGCTGACAGAGTGAATCAATCTCTATGATCTTAGTTTCCAATGAGAGACTGTGCTGTAGTGAGGGATTTGAGAGCCCTTGGCCATCTGAACTCATAGAATTATGCATAAGTGTGTCCAGACCTACCCCTTGAGTAGACTGCACCGGTTGCATAGATTGTACTTGCCCCTCTGGACCTTTTTCTTGGTCAGTCTCGCCCGGAGCCATGCCAGTAATGGCTTCCTGGTTAACCTGGGTAGTTTCTTCAAGTAATGTCCGATCAGCGAGAGGTGCCTTGGTGACCGCTTGATTTAGCTTACGGTTTTTACAGAATACAGGGTCATCTTTAAGAGGGTTTGCCACCTCTAGGCTCCTATTGCCTCTCTCCACCATTTGTCCGGCTCCAATCTCACTAAAGCCTACATTGTCAGTTTGCCAAGTAATGGGGTGTCGTGGGGTCGCCTCATCTGGCACCTCATCTGGAGCCACCTCCATTACTTTTCGAGTCCCGGCAATACCTGCGCCCCTTCCACTAGGGCCATTACTACTACTCTCTATTTCAGGGGTGGACCCTGAGGACCCAGAGGAAGATCCCAGAGAAGTGAGTGATGGGGGAGAAGACTCCAGGAGCGCCAGATCCATTTGCGAGCTCATGGTACTCATTGACCCCCTTGCTTTCTGGCTAGTTCTTCCTCTCCTGGCTGCCAATATTCGAGACTGCGCCGCCTTTCTGGGTCAACGGTGGAGGAGTGGGGACCTCGGCTGGCGCTCGTTTTACTGATCCTCGCAAGACCATCTGCCGCATAATTCACAGTCCTGGCCTTAAATATGAAGCCTACTCTTAGACTTTATGCCTCATAAGACACCACGTTGCAGAGGTGGAGGTAGAGGCTAGCAGCTGAACTTATTTCTAGACAGGTTAAACAGGCTCCCAGCTTCGACCACAAAGCACAAAGCACAAGCGTAGACTGTCAAACTGCAAAGTCACATATAGCCAAATGCCCCTATGGGGCAGCTGGTAAGCTGGTCAAACCGTGCAGCAACAGGTAGCAGTTCGTTTATAGCCTGGATGAAGTCTATGTTTTTTTGTTTTTTTTTAAATCCTCTCCCTCTCCCAAAGGCTTCTCAAACTTCTCAAAAACCCAGAGGAGGGACCTGCGTTGGTCCCCCTGTGAGTGTCAGTACCACGCTTAATTACTACTTAACTTTTTTTTTTTTTTAAAAAGGGGTGTCCACACACCCATGCATCCAGTCGTTTTTTTGCTCATCCTTCAATCCTTCAATCGGCAAGCTTACCACCTCGCTCACCACCTCGCAGGGGAGATCACCTCTCGCCTCTCGGGGGTCCCAGCGAACGGCCTCAGGGCTGACTCAGCACATCCAGTTCTTGCCTAATCCACCAAGCGCCATAACGGCTCATACCTCGTGCCACATCTCTCACCGCCTCATAGGAGACCTCTCCAGTCACAAACAATGTCCATTAGCTGAGAACTGACTCGGCGTATCCTGCTCCGCTCTGAGGCCTCTGCGATGCCGCATGCAGCTTGCGGCTCGCGTCTCTTGCGTCTCTCAGTGCATTCAGATCAGCTGGCAAATCCCAACCCGGAAGCTGATGGAAGGAGGAATAGGGAGGAGCAGCGTGCCTCAGCAGCAGGACATCGGGCTCACCTGACTGCTCCTCTGTTGGTTCTTTCTGCACTGCCCTTGTTTCTTTCTGCACCTCACTTGCCTCTTTCTGCACTTCTCTTGCTTCTTTCTACACCTCTGTTGCTTCTTTCAGCAATTCTTTTGCATCTTTCTGCACTTCTCTTCCTTCTTTCTGCACCCCTCCTGCCTCTTTATGTACTTCTCTGGCCTCTTTATGCACCTCTCCTACCTGTTTCTGCAATCCTTTTGCCTCTTTTTGCGCCTCTGTTGGTTCATTCTGCACTGCTCTTGCTTCTTTCTGCACCCCTCTTGCCTCTTTCTGCACTCCTCATTTCTCTTTCTGCACCTCTCTTACCTCTTTCTGCACCCCTGTTCCCTCTTTCTGCACCTTTCCTGCCTGTTTCTGCACCTCTCTTGCCTCTTTCTGTACTCTGTTGTTCTTTCTGCACTTCTCTTGCCTCTTTGTGCACCATTCCTACCTCTTTCTGCACTCCTCTTGCCTCTTTCATCACCTCTGTTGCTTCTTTCTGCACTTCTCTTCTTTCTTTCTGCACCCCTCCTGCCTCTTTCTGTACCTCTCTAGCCTCTTTGTGCACCTCTTCTACCTTTTTCTGTACCGCTCTTGCTTCTTTTTGTACCTCTGTTGGTTCTTTCTGCACTTCTCTTGCTCTTCCTGCACCCTTTGCGCCTCTTTCAGCACCTCTGTTGCTTCTTTCTGCACTTCTCTTCCTTCTTTATGCACCCCTCCTGCCTCTTTCTGTACCTCTCTTGCCTCTTTGTGCACCTCTCCTACCTTTTTCTGCACCCCTCTTGCCTCTTTTTGCACCTCTGTTGGTTCTTTCTGCACTGCTTTTGCTTCTTTCTGCACCTCACTTGCCTCTTTCTGCACTTCTCTTGCTTCTTTCTACACCTCCGTTGCTTCTTTCAGCAATTCTCTTGCCTCTTTCTGAACTTCTCTTCCTTCTTTCTGCACCCCTCCTGCCTCTTTCTGTACCTCTCTTGCCTCTTTGTGTACCTCTCCTACCTATTTCTGTACTCCTCTTGCCTCTTTTTGCACTTCTGTTGGTTCATTCAGCACTGCTCTTGCTTCTTTCTGCACCCCTTTTGCCTCTTTCTGCTCTCCTCTTTTCTCTTTCTGCACCTCTCTTGCCTCTTTCTGCACCCCTGTTCCCTCTTTCTGCACCTTTCCTGCCTGTTTCTGCACCTCTCTTGCCTCTTTCTGTACTTCTATTGCTTTTTTCTGTACTTCTCTTGCTCTTTCTGCACCCTTTGCGCCTCTGTTGCTTCGTTCTGCACTTCTCTTCCTTCTTTCTTCACCCCTCCTGCCTCTTTCTGCACCCCTCTTGCCTCTTTTTGCACCTCTGTTGGTTCTTTCTGCACTGGTCTTGCTTCTTTCTGCACCTCACTTGCCTCTTTCTGCACGTCTCTTGCTTCTTTCTACACCTCTGTTGCTTCTTTCAGCAATTCTCTTGCCTCTTTCTGCACTTCTCTTGCTTGTTTCTGCACCTCTCTTGCATCTTTCTGCACCTCTGTTGCCTCTTCCTGCACTTCACTTGCTTCTTTCTGCACCATTCTTGCCTGTTTCCACACCTCTGTTGCTTCTTTCTGCACTTCTCTTGCCTCTTTCTGAACCTCTGAGTTAGAGGTAGTTTTAATCCCCCTGCCCTATTATGTACTAGGGCCTTACAGGGGAGGTCATGTCAATCACAGGGGTACCCCAACCCATAGTGTACCCTAGTGTATGTAGGTGTTTTCACTGTATTCTAAGTGTCTTTTAGCATAGCACTGGCTCTGGGCCTGGTTATGCAGAGCCCAGGGTCAGTCAGAGTCAGTTACCACCAGTACCAGTCAGCAAAAAGTTGGGGGCATAGGATAACTTTGCAACAAGGCCTCTTTCTGCACCTCTGTTGGTTCTTTCTGCATATCTCTTGCTTCTTTCTGCACCTTTCTTCGTCTTTCTGGACTACTGTTGCCTCTTTCTGCATTTCTCTTGCTTCTTTCTGCGCTTTTCTTCCTCTTTCTGCACATGTCCTACCTCTGTAGGCATAGTTAGAAATTAGCATTTAAAAAACCTTTGAAATTCACTGAAAAAACCATAGGTTTCAGGGACGTTATAGTTAGAAATTAGCATTTAAAAGGATTTTCAAGGACTATACTGCAGTTGTGTAGCAAAAGGAGGCTTTCGTCCTGGCTCTCAAACGCAAGCTTCTCTATTCATAAGTGTGAAGTACATAATGATGTTTCGCATGAGGATTAGTGCACTGCAAACAGACAGGCATACTTCTTTACTAACCTGAAAGATGCTTGGGGGTAGGAAGAAGCATACAGCGGTGAAAAGGTGGCTACAACCAATATAGAGGTCCATCACAAGCCCTTGTCCAACTGGGTCATGCGGATATTGATAGATGGATGTGATAGGTGTTCATAAGTCATAAAAGACAGAAGATCACAGAAGGACCCCGCTGATATGGAGTTAGACTTCATCCTCGAAGTTTTGACCTTGGAGCACTTATCGGGAGACAGGACATACACACCTGGTTTATTGTCCAGAAGTGCTGATGACTTGCTTAAATGCACTCTACCACTTTGCATGGGGGTAAGATGTAGGTTTGTTGTTTGCAAAGACAATATCGTCCCACACTACATATAATACATGATTTGAATGTCTGGTATTATGGCCATATATTGCACCACCACCACCTATAACTCTGTTGGGCTCACTCCATATTTGATAGAGGCTGCAAGGGGACTGTGAAGCTGTTTGATGGGAGGCCATTGTCATGTTGACCTGTGGAGGATTAGTTGGGATTGTTTAGAGGTGGGAATGTGACAAGCTGAACTCTTCTGGAATGTTAGTTGTGTAAATAGACCACCCGTGGATGTTCCGGGTTCGAGGGTTTTCATCTTATTCTCTTTATTGCACAGTGATGGCCCCTTTTCTACAGGAATACAAGTCACTAACATTGAGGGGCATATGTACAAGGAGTTAACGCCGCGTTAGCTGCACTTTTCCGCCGCAAATGAGACACCACGGATGCGCTGTATTTACTGGACAGCGCTCCATGACGCAAGTAATGACAGATACGTCTGGAATCCTGACGTATCTGTCTGCGCTAAAGTCACCCATTGCTGCAGTCGCGTCACAACCATGATGCAACTCCAGCAATGCATGGGGCCAGCCTATCCCTGTGGCACTGTGTCACCCTTACGCCTGCCATCATGCAGGCGTAAGGTACTGCTGCAGTGCCGTTCTTGAGGGGTGCCCGGGTGTTGGTGCAGTTGTAGATCCATCGGTGGCGGTTGCGTGCTGCGGTGTCATTGTCTGTAAATGTTGGCGGAGTGGTGGTGCTGAGGGAGTTGATGAGACGTACTTCGGTGGCCTGGATCCAGCGGCGAGGGGGTGATGACGGCGGTTGTGTACAGTGGGCATGGTGGGCATGGTGAAGCTGTGATGTATACAATGATGGTCGGTCCATGAGAGTCCAGTGGTGTGGCTGTAGTTGAAGGTCCCGATGGCAGAGGAGACGTGCTCAACTGTGTGTCCTGCTATGTGGCTTGCTGCAGTGACTAGCTGCTTGAGTCTGATGTTGGGGAGCTACCCCAGGAGGGGGGTAGTGTTCTGGTCACTGGGGTTGTCCAGGTGGAACTTGAGTTCGCCGAGTAGGATGTCGTCGGTGGATGGGAGAGCCTGGTGTGCAATGAGGTCTACAATGGTATGGGAGAATGGGTGTCCATGGCCCGGGAGGCCTGCAGATGAGGGTGCCGCAGAGGATGGGGTTGGGGTTGGTCCGGATTGGGAAGTTGAGGTGTTCCATGGTCACCGTTGGGTCATTAAAGTGTGTGGTAAGTTGGACTGTGCTTCTGTAGGTGATGGCAATGCCTCCTCCTGGACGGTCGGGGTGGTCCTTGTGGGTGATTTAGTAGTTGATGGCGATGTCCGGTCCGGAGCAGATGTTGGTCCTGGCAGGCGATGTGGCATCCAGGGTTGATGGCGAGGCGGGTGCTGGCGCCGTAGGGGTGGAGTGTCCCAGAGGAAGGGTCCTTGGTGCTGAGCGCGGTCCAGGGGCAGACGGACGCAGACGGGCTTGCATATGACTTGCCTTTGGCACGGAGACGTCCATTACAACGCAGGCATTACATCGCAATGCCTTTACAACGCAAATCCAACAACGCAGGTGCCTTCACATTGTATTCCATTACAACGCATTGTGAGGTCAGTAATGGGGTATTTTTATTTTTTAGGGTGGGTATGGGTTTCGGGTGTCGGAGATGAAATGTGGGGTGTATTATGGGGTAAAACCTGAAATTTGGGGTGTGTTTTGGGGTCAATCATGAAAATTGGAGTGTGCCATTGGGTCAAATATGAAAATTGGGGTGTGCATTTGGGTCACATATGATTTTTAGGGTGTCTTTTGGGGGCTCAAAGATGAATTTTAGGGGTCAGGGTTTGCTTTGGGGTGCAAGGGTCAGTTTTAGGGTTGCACTCACTGAAGTGGGAATAGTAATGTTTATATCTCCGCAATCCAACACCTTCCCTACTGTTGCAATATGCCTAGTATTAGTATGCATTGTAATGGAATGATATATAATGGTATGCGTCGTAACTCCATATATACCTTTGGCACACCAGTGGTAAGCCCGCTGCACCTGGTGGCCGCCATTGGGAAGTGCTGCGGGGGGGACTGGACAGCTGCAAGGTGGGAAACGCCGGAAAGAACACTGGATGGGGCGTGGACGCGGGGGTGTGTGTGTGAGCGGGTGTTGTAAATATTTAAATGGGAGAAATCTTACCTCGAGGCCGGGTCCCGTTTCTTCGTTGCTCCTGCTCTCCTGAGTCTGCTTCCAGGAACAGGAAGTAGGCAGCCAGGCTCCCTCCCCTAAGCCAATCATAACGCTGCAATGCGGCGTTGGGATTGGTCATTGGCGCCGGGACGAGGCGTTCAGCCAGGGGCTGGAGGTGTGGGCATGTTCTCCATGCAGGCTGTAATGCTGCCTGCATTGCGAACAGGACAGTGCGCATGACTGCTTTGTGGGGCCTGAGCGGGCCGACCAAACAGTCACTGCGCACTTGAGTGGGCATGCCAATCCGCCCATGCCCTGCTCCGTGCTTGAAGCAGTCCTACCCACCCTCCCACCCGCAGAGGAAACATAGCACGATTACATCAGTAAGTTATCATGTGATGGTTGTTCCTCTTCTGCACTGCTTGAAAGCAGTGGGGCGACGCTCTTCCACCATAGTGGATGAGCCGCCACTGGGGGTGCGTCATCTACGTGTGCTAGGCCTGGGAGACTCGACCCCCGGGCCTCCTGCGCTACGCGTCCCACCTTCTCCTTACCTGGACATTGACACCGTGGCGCAATCCGCTGCCCTCTCCCCAAATCTGTGACTCAGCCAGCAGGAGCCTCAGTCAGGTGTGATTTCACAAGTCTGGGTACAGCAGTCGCCGCCAAGTCCGCTGGTGAACCTCCCGGTGCAGCTGATGCAGCACGGCCCCCTTAGGCGTGAAGTTACAGCGCTCCCGCCACACAAGTTAGGCGCAGCTCAGGGGCCTCACCCTCCACAGCGTCCGGCCAGCCCAACATCATCCGGCCTGTGATGGAGAGAGGCGGCACCCACCGTTGGTAATCCCCTCCGTGCACCCCGGTGTAGTGGTGGATTGTAGTATGCAATGCAGACCTCCCTACGTTGGTGCGCAGGAGCGCCTCTACCATTAACAGCTCCAAGTGGCGCAAGGCGGTCTTCTCACACAGGTCAGCAACGTGTCTCCATGCGACCTGTCAGACTTCACCACCAGGTACGGGCAATCGTCGCGCCTCAATGTCTACCGCCACGGCTCATCGGCTCCACAGCTCCTCCGCATCCCACTCCAGGCTCCAGACGCAGGTCCAGCGAGGCAGCCAGGCTCTAGACGCAGGTCCAGCGAGGCATCCAGCCTCCAGATGCAGGTCCAGCGTGGCATCCAGGCTCTCATCCTGGTCATCCTGGATGTTGGGTGGCTTGCAGGGGTTGTTGATGTGTGCTGCACTTGGCCCTGGCTGCTACATTCTTTTTTTTATTGGTTTTTATGCCTATTTTCTATTGGAGGTTGCAGATAGACTAACTTTTGCATTAGAGGCAAAAAAAACTCACGTTTGGCTGACTAACGTGGGTTTTTTTTGCCGCTAATGGGCCTCTCGGTAGTTTTCGCCCGCTATCGCCGGAATTCCTATCGCCATCGCGCTACTGTTAGCGGCAGTTTTCACCGCCGATCCCTGATACTATCGCCATGTAGCGACGGCTTGTAAATAGGCCGCTAACATGGCGATAGTTTTCGCCAGTCCTTGTACATATGCCCCTGAATGTTCAAGGCATAAATAATGCCAATGAAAGGAATACAATTCATTCCCACTTGAAAAGGCGAGGGGTTCATGTAACCTTTATACTGAATGCACCAGTTTTAATACCTATAGTTGGCAGTACATCATCAACCCTAGAAAAATGCTAGGAGAAAAACATTATAATGCATATGTTTACTAATATCAGCTCAACTAGTAGCTGTAACATTAGATTTTCTGAACAGTAAGATTTTGTGATTCGTAATAATGGAGGCAAGTAAAATAGACCTTTTTTCTTGCAGAAGTGTAAGAGATTAACCACTTCCTGCCTTTGAGCTATGAGGATTCTCTAACCCGATCTATCAGCAATTATTCAGACCGTCACTTGCAAATATGATGTCAACAAGGTGAGATATTGTCTTCATTTCTATTCCACAACACTTTTAGGGCCAGATGTATCAAGCCTTTTTACATTCGCAAACGGGCAGATTCGCAGAATCAGCCCATTTGCGAACGCAAAAATTGCTTTTCCGATGTAGCAAACCTAATTTTGCGATTCGGTAACCTGTTACCGAATCGCAAAATGGGTTTGTTATTCGATATTAGGAAGGGGCGTGTTTAGGGCATCCCTTCCTAATACCGAATCGCATCGTTATGTATGAATGTTCTGTGACTGCAATTGCGGTCCCAAAACATTTGCATTTTACCACCTACTTCAAGTAGGTGGTAACCCATTTGCGAATGGGAAGGGGTCCCCAAGGGACCCCTTCCCCTTTGTGAATGTTTGTAAAACCATTTTGAAGAGCAGACAGTGGTCCCACGGACCACTGCCTGCTCTTAAAAAATGAAAAGAACATTTTTCATTTTTCTTTTTGTAAAGCATCTCGTTTTCCTTTAAGGAAAACGGGCTGCTTTACAAAAAAAATGATTGCTTTATTTAAAAGCAATGACGGGCATGGTGGTCTGCTGATCTCAGCAGGCCACCATCCCCGGTTTTTTTGCGAATCCTAGGGGGTCGCAAATTGCGACCTACCTCATTAATATTCATGAGGTAGGTCATTTGCGACGCCCTAGGAATCGCAAAAGGTGTACTATACACCTTCATACATTGCATTTTGCGATTCCCTAATTGCGAATCCTTGTGATTCGAAATTAGGGAATTGCAAATTGCTATATTCATACATCTGGCCCTAAGCCCCTTGGGCAGAACAAACTACAAACATACGTCTTCTAGGCGTCGGGGGCAATGGCTGGCAATTTTGCCATTAGCACATACTCTCACAGTGGACTGGAAAAAGGTAGGAATGCAGAAGAAATGCACCAAGAAAAATTAGAATTACTCATTACAAACATAGAGAAGTGCAAGAAAAGAGGGATTTTTGTGTGACCCGACACTGTCAGAGACTGGCTATAGTAATTATCTTAATAATGATTATAAAAGTCAATTTCAATGCCCAAGTCCTGACAGCGCTCTTCAAAGGAACTTCCCCATCAGGGAAGGTTAAGAGTGGCACCTGCCTGCCAGGAGCATCCCACGGAAGGCGCTGCACAACAACCTACATTAATGCAGTTAGCATTAAGGTAAATACATTGTCCAGCTATTCTCAATGTTTTATAAAGCAAATGTGCCTTTTGTTTTTATTCCACTCACGGATTAACAGATCACGTCCAGATCCGCTCCACAAGTGAGCAATATTGGAGAAATTCCAGTGCTTTGCCTTCCACATGGGAATTTCGCACATCCCTCATTTCTTCTACAGATCGATCATTCCAACCTCAAATGTCAGATGGCCTAGGAAAAAAACACTCAAAAGTATTTGGCCTTCATCCATGAAATTCCATTTCGCACTAAGGAAATAATGTAAGCAATACATCTCCCCAACCCAGCAGGATTTATCAGTAAAATATCAATGTTAATTATGTTGTGGGAATTCAATATTTTTGTCTCCAAAATCAGTGTGTCCATGTCTGATATTATATACATATTGCTGTCAAATACAAGCTTTTCTTTTTGAGTAAAATAATTGAGTTTCTTCAAACAAAGTGTCATTTTCTATAAAAAAGGGGCATATTTACAAGCCCCTAGCGCTACTGGAGCTTCAATTTTTTTTGATGCTCCAGTGGCGCTGTGTGATGTCCCATGTTTACAAGGCCACCCAAAGCCACTTAGCGTGGCTTTACACAGCCTTGTAAATATGGCTCTCTTTCACGCCGTATTCTGCGTTATATGGATGTGTCATGGGTGTTGCTGGTGGTGTTCCCACGCAACACCCATGGCTTTTTGACACTACTCCAGATTTACAAGGATTTGTAAATCTGAGGCAGCGCCAAAAACAAACGCCTTTCATTGGGCGCTTTGAAGTGGCGCAACAAGGAGAAATACTTTTATTTCTCCACATTTTTTGCTCTCTCTATGTGTGCTGAGCAAAACGCCAATAATTATTGTTTTTGTGCAGGAAGGTGTTCCTTCCTGCACACACACAATCACCCCTGCAACGCAATAACCCTTGGACCATGGTGCAAGGGTGCCTGCGTTGGCACATGGCTGCTCTTTTAGCTCCCGCACAGGGGACAGCTCAGGGGTGCGCCATACTTCTGCAAATACGGTGCATCCCTGAATTTTTTTAAATGACACAGCTCATCACAGCAAAATTGCTTGAGGCGCCACGCTGTGCTATTTCATTGTGAATTTTCACCAAAGTCTTTTTATGTCATGTTGCAAACTTTTAATTCTAGTAAATCTATACTTGGTGCCCAGAAGACATATTTACTTTTACATGATGAACTCACATGTACATTTGATTCACATACACAGTTACTGCTTCACATGCTGTATTTTACTATTGTATGAAAGAGAAATTCATTATAATCTCCTGGATGCTTCACCTCCTGAAATGTCCATGAGGTGGCACCACTCAGATCCATCCCCTCTAAATTATAGGACTTGACATTTAGTTGCGCCGTCCTTACACCGTAGTGGTTCAAGGGGCACAAGGGTAATATAACAACTACGGCAGATTTATCAAGCCACGCAAGGCCACCTTGTGTGGCCAAGTAGCTTGATAATTCTAGAATGAAGAAACGCAACACAAATTGCTGCATTGTGTTACTCTGCCCCAGGGAGGCGTTCCATGGATGGAGCGTGGGTGTTTCCACTCATCCACCCATGGATTTTGGCGCATTCCCAGATTTACCATCACTCATAAACCTGGGAATGCGTCAAAATGCTATGTCTCCCCCAGTGAGGTGTAACAAGGAGAAATATCTTTATTTCTCCTCATTTTTTCCTCTGTCTATGTGTGCTGTATTCTGCAGCACACATATAAAGAGGAAAATACCTCAGAGGATTGTTTTTGTAGAGGAAGGTGTCCCATCCTGCACAAAAACAATCCTGCTTACAACGCAGGCATTGGCGCTAGGCTGCATACAGTGCGCCAGTGCAGGTAATAAACACAGGAAAGCACTGTAGAATATTGAATTATGCACATTCCTACTTTTTCCCTATCAAGCAGCGCAGCTCAGCAAGGTGGCGTGCTGTTCTCAGCTGCACTGCATGATTTATTTTATAAACGTGCCCCTTAGTGCTAAACAGGGATCTGGATTCAAGAAAGGGTTACTAGAAGCAGACGAGCTACTTTTAGATGGCTTTTAACATATTGGAGACTCTGTGGTTTAGCTATTACATGCAGATGTTAAAAATGTGCAGAGTTTTTGGGGGGGGGTTCAACAGCAATGTTATATAATGTTCAACATGTTTGTCCTTCATGAAGATTGTAAAGTTTAGTGGTTTTCTCTTCACCCATGCTGATTTTCTTTTTTTTCAACTCTACAACTTAGGAAAGTGCTATGCTATTGTAGTTTAAAATAATGAGATCAGGAGAATTTGCATCAGGAGGAAACTGCTGCCCCTAATGTGAATTGCCACTCCGGGTAATAACGAGACTGGCACAAGTTGGCAGTTGCACTCAGTCCCCTGCTTTATGCCTCAGCCACTCACTGAGCAAAAATATCCAGCTTCGTCTGCCGTCCCTTCCACTCTCACTGCCAGAGGAATCAAGCCATCCTTACGCCCTCTACAACATCCCACCTACCCGTACCCTGCATGCCACATCAGCAATCTGTCTCCTTTTACTACACCTGCCTTAATTTCTTATCAGTAATCGCAGGAGGGTGGAGCCTGCATACCAACAACTTCCCATTTCAGGATGCCATGCACATCTTGAAGCAGGAAATGGTCTTGTGGACATGGAAAGTATTTCGTACTGTGCCTTCCATTGATGAGCAAAATCAGAAAACGTCTAATGAGTTCATGAAGGCCAACATTTTCAAATTTTGTCTGGCTTCCAATGGCAAAAGGTTCTAGATTTTTTCCTGAATGTTTACCTTTGATGAGTGTTGGAACTGGCACTTTCTGGTTGGCTGAGGTGATGCCCCAGCCAGGCAGAACCAACCACTCCCATCAGGGGCAGGTGCTTACACTCACTGTATAATCTGCACTCACCCTTGAGTAGCTTGGCACTGAGCAGTCAGGCTTACCACAGAGGCAATGTGTAAAGCATAGGCACAACACTTCCACAGAATAAATATACTGAGCCTCACAAAAGATACTTCAAATGTGGTGTATGTAAATAAAGTTTATATTCAACACACACATTAATTAACACAACACAAATATCCTGTATCTCTTGGCATAAATCACACATGGAAATATTACTAGCAGTACTAGGCCCAACCTTGCTAAATTGACAGTAGTAGTATGTACAGTTGGAGAAGATTCTACTTTAACTTCCAGCACCCCTATGTGGTGCAAAATGTTACTCATTAGTATGCAGCATCACACAGTTATAGGGTGCACTCCAGATCACAATGAATGCAGAAATATGTACATACAAAGATGCACACTTTTAAGCAGCACCGTGGGACAAGGCCGCACAAGTAAACCCAATGTAAAAAGTAGTAAACAGTTGGGAAGAAATTAACTTGTCAAGCAACACCGCCAGGTGGTGTAGTGAATCCCGACCGATTCGGGCAGTCACTCCCACACACACACGCACACACTCACTTGGCACCGATACATGGTGCAATAGATATCATGCAGGTTTGTAGGGAACGTACTCACATACAATCGCATAAAGCACCGTAATGCGGTGCCAGAGATATCCGGCAGGTTAATAGGTTACACACGGCAGACCCCATGGCCCAAAGCCTCCCTCATTCCCAACTCCCTCCGACTACCCTATGCCCACAGGTTGAAAGTTGCCAGCCCTCCCACCAGATACTAGGCCACTCACAGCCGAAGTTACACGTAGGACAGGTCCCTGGGAAGTAAGTGAGGGTAGGTAGAAGAGCTAGTTAGGAGGCAATTGTCAAAGGGGGGTTGGCCACCACTCAGGAAGTTCACCCACAGGATGCAGAGCAGAAGTGGGCTCAGGGCGATAGTCAGTCACTCAAAAAGGGTTCCACAATGTGCCTTCTGGCATCAGCCCAGTTCTGCTAAGCACAGGGGAATCACGCCATCTCTTGACCCGCTTTTGATTACCCAAGGAAGCGCTCCGTCAGCCCAGTCATTCACTCGCCCTGCCCAGGCCAGTTCTGGACAATTCTACCTGGCAACATGATGTAGTCGGGCCGGGTGAGGAGAGGGCAGTTGGTCCGCCACACTGAGGGCCCCAAAAGGATCAATCGTTGCAGGGGGAATGAAGCAGAGGGAGGCCTCTTAGAATGAAGAGGCTCCCCATCAGGCACATGTTGATCAGAGTCGCACCCAGGCAATCCGGGCACAATGTCTGGGGCGCGGTGATATAAGCTGCACCAGACAATTCTGGTCTCACACAAAAGAGAGATGCAAATGCCATACCACCCTGGAAATGAGGCACAATGTCTGGTGCGTGATGCTATGAGTCACACAAGATGATTCCGGTCACAGACAATGAAGAGTTGCAAATTCCGTGCCTCTCTGAAAGTGAGGCACAACATTTGGCGCACAATGATACGAATTGCACCAGACAATTCCGGTCACACACACAGGAGCAAGTTCAGCAATGCCACATGAGGTAGAATGAGGCACTACTATGGGTACGCCCTCACCTCTGAGGGTCATATCCTCTGAATCGGACACCGCACGTAATGAGCATGCAGTCGGCGTGCCACATGAGAGAGATGCAGCACGATCGACAAAGCGGGCCACGCTGGATCCCACAATCAGTGAATCTGCTCAATACCAACAAGAAACTTAGGAGTGTTGAGGTCCTCATGATGCAGGGGCCCCACTCCTTCGTGGGCACTCCTTTTGGGGTTCCGCACCAAGCAATCTGGTCTATTGGCACAGTACTTGGTTTCAAGCTCATGCTGTGCTACCAGTTGGGATCCAGCAGACGATGTGGGCACTTATGAGGGCACCGCTCTCCTGATGTCACAGGGAGGTCTTGATGTCCCTGAGACATCCACAAGAGAACAGGGGGCAAGCCAACAAACCCTTGGGGAGTACACTTCAGGTAACCACACAGCAGCAGCAGGTAGACAGCTGATATTCAGGAAGGGCTCATGGTCCCGTTCAATGGCAGTAATTCTCCTTGTGCACAACAGATTCCTCCGGCATTGTGCACCACACAGTTCCAGGTTCTCCAGTTCTTTGTCCCCACAAGTGTATCTCTCTCCTGCTGAAGTATGGCACCAGCAGGTATAATGTAGGGTGCCTTTGAATTTGAGTTAGTTCAGAGGATTTTCCTTTGAGCCACAGATGTCTCCCCTAAATTTCAGCCCTGTCTGGCATGAGGCCGTGGAATGTAGAGCTTATTCTTTAGTGGGGCCATGATCTGGCTCCTAGAGGCCAGGTGTCAAAACTTCTCCCTCCAATCTATCCAGATAGTCCCTCAAATGGCAGACATCTAAAATTCCAGTTGCATGCCCAAGTTTTATAGCTGTCGCTGGGGAATTCACAAATGTGCTCCCCAACCTTCAGTGTGGACTGGAGTTAAATTTAAATGCACACAAAGACTTTTAGAACATAGAAATGCCCACTTCCTAGTGGTAGCATTTCTTAGCTCTTAATGACAAAACCACCTTTACCACAGGAAAGTGTTTGTCATTGTGAATCCAATGATAGGAAACATGATGAGGCAGCTCCACTGCAATCCACTTTTGCAGCCTGACGTAATTTCACTCATTGCCTCATGTGAACCTATGGGAAGAGCAAAGTTCATAGTTGGTGAAAACACACACGGGTATTCTTCACTAGCTGGGGAGGGAACACACATGTGTACCTGCCCTGCCTTTCACCTACCACCTGCTTCAACACTTAAGACTTACACTAAGGGTGCTCTAGTGGTAGTGAAAGGTGCCCCCAGGATGGGTCAGTGATTTAGAAAGGCCAACCTCAGCATAAGTGCAATTGCGCATTCACAGACCTGCAATGGCAGGTTTGATATGTGTTTGAAATCACTATAGGCGCAAGCACGCACACACCAGCCTGCAATGGCAGGCTGGTCACATATTTAAAACATCATATTTGCAAATGTGCACTCACCCAGGTCTGCAGTGGCAGACGTGACAGATGTTTAGGAACACATTAGCACCACGTCCTAACATGTGTAGGAAGGGCGCACACACTTTCACAGTGCATTTACAGTGAGAAAGTCAAAGTGCCAAGGGCCCTGAGGCCACTACAAGAGAATCAGCAAAACCCTGGAGGAAAATGCAAAATGTTTAGGGAAACACTACCTGACGAGTGTCAGGTCTAACAATGAATGCGTTATGCACAATGGAAATGCACATGAAAAGGGCATTAAGGAGATGATAATAAATTGAGTGGAAATCGAGTGCAGTATTAACGCACCTGGTATTTCTGAGTCCATCTTTTAAATGTGGATCTGGGACAATAGATTATGAAGTTTTTTCTGGTCCTTAAGAACCGGAAATGCCAGACTTTATTTTTGCACCCGATATTTCCATGTGCTGAATTACCGTCTAGTAATAACTTCCGGTATTACTGGTTGGTAATTTCACACATGCACACTAACACCTCGTTCCCAGGATATGACATGAAAAACAGTAGGAAATATACCACATTTGATTGCCAGCTGCTCTTACAGTGTAAAGTAAGAACATGTGACAGCATCCTTGACTGACCCAACAGGCTGATGGATACTGCCAAATTTCAGAAATTAACTGAAGCATAAATACGAGCAACAGTTGGATTTAAGACCTATGTCAGAAAAAGCCACCCAGGCCTTAAAACCAACCAAGTGGCTACCAACGAAGCTGACCGGATGAGAAAGGTCAAATTTGCTGTGCCAGAACTTCTGTTTTTGGCTGATAAGGTCATGAAGCAAGAGTTCTACCCACCTCTTGGGCCATGAGCTCCACAAGACCAGCACAAGGGACAAGGGTATGGCCTGACAGGACATAACTAATAAGGTAAATGCTTAGCGAAGTCACCCTCGGACTATCGCTGTATCATGTTAGGGAATGGTTTTCCATGCACCAAGCTGACACCCTTGCAACTGGTGGTGGAGATGCATGAGAGTTACACCCAGTCCATGGGAGGAGCTGATCTACAGTGTAACCAATCTCAGCAATATTAAGGGAACAGAAACTGGATCAGAAGTAGGAGGTGTTGCGAAATCAGATGAGGGACTGCTATACCTTCAGGGCCTCATTTACAAGGCCATTGAGCCACCGGTGCATCTCTTTTTTTTAATGTGCCTGCTCATATTTACAAGGCCATGTAAAGTCACCCTGCTTGACTTTTCATGGGCTTGTAAATATGGGTCCCTTTTACACATTACTCTGCGTGAAAGGGGCGTTTCGTGGGTGTTGCTGTGGGTGTTCCCGCAAAACAGACATGAAAAATTACACATTCCCAGATTTACAAATTGAGAGAGTGAGCAGTATGTGAGGGTAGCTGGGATAAGATAGTTTAATTGGTGGCAGGGGGAATTGGTAGTTAGTGGGGGAACAGCTGACGTTTTGACTGTGACTGGCAGGTGATTGGTTTCACTGAAATAAAAGTTGTTTTGAGCACTTATAGTTGTGGGACCATGCATTATTGTGTTCACTCTCGTTTTACTATGTATATCAGATGTATCCTTTGCTGATCTGCTAGGCCTCCATTCCGAGACCCGTAGCATCCAGAAGTCATTGCAAATGTGCCTTTGCCATTCTGCCATCGCAAGCTGGACCCATACCATATATCACACATGTTTAAGTGGATGCAGTGGGTGCTGCGTAAATTATGTAGGTACCATGGTCATGCTACCCTTTGATCATCTGCACTGATGCACATGTGCTGTAAAATCTGTTTTGAGGGGAATTAGAGAAATTCCCATATAAATGATCTTTGTCCTTTGTGGGGGCTCTGGAATAAACCCTTGTGGTACTGGTCTGCTTCATTCTCTACCCTCTACCACTGGACTGACGGGTTGAAGATTACAGTCAGGGGTGGGCCTGTTGGTTGTGGCCTATATATTGACTATCAAAGATTTAAGCCATGGTAGTCCCCTGCCATGGACATGTCAATACCAGGTGCCAATACTATACTCTAGATCCACAGTAGCATCCAAAATCTTGCTACTGCAGCGAGCATGTCCCAAGGCATACATTGAAAGACAATGCAACACAAAGTGGCCAAGGGTATGCCCAGACATGTGTCCCTTGCTTGCTGAGCCACTGGATTCAAGCTAGCTTGGCTGATGAGGGGTGATACCCCAAAACTGGTCCCAGGATGCTTGTTTCCGGTCCAGGGAGGAGTTGGCCTGTCAGTTCGGGCTAGATAGTTCCCGTGAGGAGCAGGCTCAAGACTGATTTGCATATGGCTGGGTCCAAACTGGGGTGGCATAGTGAGCAAAATAACGATGGATTAAACCCAGATCTCTTGACTGGGAGTGAATCTTTGAAATGTTTCAGCGCTCCGTCCATCATCTTATTGTGTTTGATACATTGAAAGACCACAGTGGTTGTGATCGTTCACAATGATATCCTATCACTTGTTTTCTGGTTTGACGGTAGTTTTGAAGTTGAATTTATTCTATCTGTTTATGGTGTAGAGCATAACGAAATGTGTTAGGGTTGTTGTTGCACTAGCTTATGGTGTTCGTGTTTCATTGGTAATTTGTTGTTTAGAATTTGGTTTTTACAGGTTTATAGCCTACTCTAGGCAGGAGGTGCACTTAAGTGCTATTTTTTATGTCATTCTTGTTTCCCAGCATCTTGTAACAGCAATCTTGTTTTACCACATGTGGTCACTTGCTCGGCTACATGCACCTTAGGGTATACATGCGCTTAATACATTTTTATAATATAACAGATGAAGCACTTTTTAATTCTTAACACAGGGTGAAATACCACAATTAGCAGAATTGCATGCAGTAAAACTTTTAATGCGGATGAGTATAATCACTGCATGAAGCCATACTGTTATTCCATTCTGCACAACTGATAATCTGGGTCTAGCAGTGTGGTAAAACACCTTATGTAGAACAATTTTGTTAGTGGTACATAAGGATATGTGCAATATAGACTGTCACAAAAGTCACAATGTTAACACATTAAAGGCAGTGTTTAATTGCCATCAGGCGGCCACTACAGCTTGCACCACCCATTACACCTACCAATACTGTCAATGACTGTACCAACACAACGACGAACCACCACACTCCGACAAGTGTGACAATTTAGACTATTCCAGGCGGCCAGCACTATAAGAATGGCTCGGGCAGCAGATATTAGCCCTTTTTAATGTATATTGAATTTAATAAACACCTGCTGTTGTTCTCATTTCTAAATTAGACAGAGAGGGCCACCATGTGGTAGACATTCATAAGTACCGATGTTGACAATTAAATGCCAGTGCGAAGCACCGGAAACCACTGGCTCAAATTAAGCATTGAGGTGAAACGAAAAAGTTTCACAAGGTTTTGCTTGAACCTTCAGAAAGGTGTAAAAAAAACATGTACATTACATTTAAGGACCCTGAAAAAGTGAGTTCTCCCATTTCTTGTGGATACATTGAGGCACATTTAAGGTTGTATTCAGCCATGCCTAAAATTATCCGGCTCAACCTTTGCCCCAAAATCAAAGAAATGCTCACTGCTGGACATAAAGTGATATACATACAGCACATCGTCTTAAAAACTGACGTTGCCTTTCCTTGTTTTTCAATTTTTAATCCTGCAACAGGCCTTGCACATCTAAGACACCACAAACAATGTAACTTCAGTCAGTAAGTTGTAGCACAGAATGTCAACCTACATGAAAACTGTCCCTTTTTAGGAGCGAAAATTCATGATTTAGAGAATCACATTTGAGGTGTTTTCCATTTATATTATTTTCTCCATGTTTAAAATCAGTTTGTAGTATTTTGTCCATGCTGTCGCCTGCGCATGGACACTCTGTGATGACACGGCTCGCGCTGATCTTTAGCTTGCGCTGTGACACAGATTGGGGTTTGGCGGTTTGGCATTTGATCTGTGGTGCTGTGTGTGGACGCACTGTTTTCCTGTCTGTGGGATCAACATTGTACCTTCTTAAATAAATACTTCTGGACGACTTCATCCCAGTATCCTGTCATCACTACATTCATCGTGGCGACGAGCTTGATCCCACAAAGAACCTTCGTGTGGTGATTTTACAAAGAACGGTTAGCAAGTTTGTTCTTACCTCTCATGGGCGCTCAGCCTCTGGTAATCCTGCCAGAGAAAGATTGATGTCCGGATTCTCTGTGAAGGCGCAGAGAACGGTTCCCGCTGTGTTAGCTTTCAGTTAGCAGTGTACCTTTCTGGATATTCCCTGCCGCGTCCCTCCGTGGAGCAGAGGAAGAGGAGGAGTCGACATGGTCCAGCTGACCTCAGCCGCATTCTCTCATTGTCATGAGGAGGAACCACCCACATCACCTCTGTGCGAGGAGGAGAAAGATTTGGCACAGTCTAGCTGATCCCGGCCGCACTCAAGCATCGTCGTGAGGAGGAGCCTTGCACATTGCGTATGTGCGTGGAGGAGCCTTCTTATCTTGTCATTTGTGTTGGCTGGTGAGTGTACGGTGGAATCCTATTCCACAGAGAGATGCAAAGTTGTCTGTCTATATTCCGGTTGGTATCAGTAAATACATACAGTATTTCGAAAAAAGGATCTTCTTCTTCACGGACTACAAGAGGTTTGTGAAGTAATACATTTTTGAGGCGCCACAAGATCATTCTACAATTGTCACTACAGACTCTTTTACAACATTTACAGTAAGATTGTTTATTTTTGAGCTGTCATCTAACTCTTTCTTGTGTCCTTCTGTTTTTCCTTGGGCACTTTTCGCCATATGTTCATTACAAGACAGTTTCTCCAACACGTGACAGCGCAGTGAAGCGCACACCTTTAAAGACTATTTTTTTTATTTACCTTTTGTTGCGTGGTGGGATTGTATTTTAGTATTAAGTATATTTATTCCTATATAAAATGCAAGCTGTGAATCCACCACCACCCTTTTTAGATTCACCAGATGAACCACCAATTGTTTGGCGTCAATGGCTCGATGCTTTTGAAACGTATCTAGAAGCAATAGGTGCACATAGATTTAGGCCAGAGAGGAAAAAGTTTCTTTTGTTGCACTCGTTAGGGTTTGAAGGTAGAGCAACTCTAAAACATCTTCCAGATCCAGCGGATGGTGTGGAAGAGGATTTAGATGAATAACAAGAAGCTATAAAAAACTTGCTTGTAGGTATGACGTTCAGCCTAATCTGGTATTTTTACATCACAAATTTTTCAAACGTATACAAAAAAGGGATGAAGATGTTGACACGTACATAAGTGCATTAAGGAAATTAATAGCCAGTCACTGCACTAGCAGAACCATTCGCCAAAACCTTTTTCTTTGGGGAATCCTTCATTGTATGAATCCATTAGGATTGCAAAGAGTATTGAAACAGCCCAACAGTCAGTGAATTAGAAAACAAAACAGTGGAGGTAATAACACCTGTACATCTCAATAATTTTAAGAAAAAAAGAGAGGTATTTCAAAAGAGTTTTTTAAAAACGGACTGATATTTGTTTCTGGTGCGGTGGCACTACCCACAGCAAAAATGCCAGACCATGTCCTGCAAAGAATGTTGTATGGAGGTCTTGTGGCAAAATTGGTCACTTTGCTAAAGTCTGCCAAGGTCAGAAGAAAGACGATGTCAGGGTTGGATACGTTGAGGACACTAGTGACAGTGATGCCAAGGACATGATGTCAGAAATGAAGGACATGGTGCTGGTTGTTAGTGAAAAGCAAGTCAGAACTGGTGATTCAGCGGATTGCGTGGATGCCTATGTTAATATTCTTGTTGGAAAAAAAAGAATTACGACTTTTAGTACATTCTGGTGAACGTATCACTATGATCACTCAATCTCTTTTTGCCACGAACTGGGGAGAAAGACAATTGATGCCTCCTGATCGTGCACCAGTATCATATGAAGGGCGTAAAATTGATTTGCTTGGATATTTTGAAGATGTCATGGAATTTAAGGGCAGACGCATTCAAGGCAAAATCTATGTAGCCATCAAAGGGCTGAACATACTTGGGTGGTTTCACCAAGGTCTGTTTGATATGATATGTCCTGGAGCTAAAGAACAAGTGTTGGCTGAACGTGATTCTTCTCAGGGGGGACACTTGTTGAACAATTATCCTAAAGTGTTTTCAGGAGACTTAGGAAAAATTGAAGGTTTTAAGCATAAGATCAAGGTAAAGGAGAGAGCACTTCCTATTAAACACAAATTAAGGAGTGTTCCTTTCAGTATCAGAGAAGATCTAGAAAAATAACTCACAGTACTGTGCAATAGAGGGGTAATTGAACCCATCGAATCGTCTGATTAGCTTTCTCCATTAGCCGTAGCTCGCAAGAAAAATAACGAGCTCAGAATCTGCATTGACTTGCGCTGCCTTAACAAAGAAATATGGGTGGATTCTCACCCACTCCCCAACATTACTGAAATGTTGGCTATGGTTGCAGGTGCAACATTTGTTTACCAAACTTGACCTGGCGTCAGCATGCCACCGAGTGGAGTTGGACCCTGAATCACGCCATCTCACAGCATTTAACTCACCATCTGGTATTTTTCACTTTTGCCGCATGCCGTTTGGGTTGGTATCAGCTGCATCAGTTTTTCAGTGCCTTATGGTTGACTTACTCAAGGGTCTAAAAAATGTGCCCATTTTTCAAGATGATGTCCTCATACATGCTCCAGATAGAAAGACTCATGACGAAGTTTTAAATAAGGTTTTGGCGATTTTTCAAGATCAAGGGGTGGTGCTAAAACGTGAAAAATTTGAGTTTTCCAAAAACTCTGTAGAGTATCTGGGTCACACTATTTGGAGCTCTGGAGTTACACCGAGACCAGGTTTAGTACAAGCCATTTTACAGGCACCACAACCTTCTGACAAAACAAGCATTAAATCATTCTTGGGTTTAAGAGAATTTTATTCACGTTTTATCCCAGATTATGCAACAAAGGTGCGTCCCATGTCTAACCTGTTAAAAAAAGATACTGTCTTTGTATGGGATTATGACTGTAAAAATGCTTTTGAATGGTTAAAAAAACAACTGACTGAAGTCAAAGCGTTAAAACCATATGATCCGTCTGCACCTTGCACGTCAACAGTTGATGCTAGTTGTTATGGTTTAGGTGCTGTGTTAACACAAAACAATGGAAACAGGAACACACCATTGGGTTTGCATCCAGAGTACTTAGAGATGCTGAAACACATTATTCAGTTATTGAAAAATAATTGTTGGCATGTTGGTGGGCCATTGAAAAGTTCAAATGTTACTTGTGGGGTAGGAGATTCACATTACAAACCGACCATAAACCTTTGCTTCTACCCTGGGTAACACATCCTACAGAAACAACACACCACGTATTGCAAGATTATCCTCGAAACTACTTCAATTTCATTTCAATGTTGAACACATTCCTGGTGGCAAAAATGTCCGTGCAGATGCTCTCTCATGTTTTCCTATGGAATGTAAAGAAATTGAAGGTGGAGACAAACATTGTAGTGACGCTGACTTTGAAGATTGCTTAGTTGCCACTGTAGGATTACAGCATATTTGTGCTATTAATGAATGTGATTGGAGAAAGGCCATGCAAAATGATGAAACCCTTAAATGTGTTAGAAAATATATTGCTGAAGGGTGGCCCAGAGAGAAAAATGTGAGTAGTGACATCCAACCTTTTGTAAAAGTGTGTGACAAATTGTCTGTGGAAGATGACCTCGTTATCAGGCAAGAAAAAATTATCCCTCCCTATGACCTCAGAAATATTCTTTTGTCCAAAGCACATGAAGGACATTTGGGAGCAACGCTCACTAAACGCAGAGTGCGTTAGTATTTTTGGTGGCCCCTGATGGACCGTGACATTGACACCATGGTACATGAATGTGCCATTTGTGCAAGTAGCAACAAGGCATTGCGAATTTCTAATCCCCCTTTGATTCCCATTCCTCTGCCCAACAATCCATGGGAAAAATTGGGTATCGATGTTTTAGGACCTTTCCATGTTTTACCTCACCAGTCACGTTTTGCCATAGTCTTAGTCGACTACTACTCAAAGTGGCCTGAGGTTAAATTCGTGGCTAGGGCAGACTCGAAGGAAATTGTAGAATTTTTGAAAGATATTTTCATGCGAGAGGGATATCTCAAAACCATACTCTCTGACAATGGTTTATAATTTGTATCTTCTGAAGTTGACGCATTTTTACAGGAATCTTCCATAAATCATCTCAAGAGCTCTCTCTATCACCCACAAACCAATGGTTTGTTTGAGCGTTTAAACAGGGTGATTGGTGATTGCATACAATGGGCAATTTCACACAATAAAGTTATACCAGTAGCAGTTAGGACCATGCTGTGGTTTTACAAAACCACACCACACTCCTCTACAGCAGTTTCATCATTTCAATTGTTAAAAGGCAGGAAACATTGTTCTGAATTCCGACCAGCATCGATGTCCAAATGGTTTGAGCAAAGCGTTTCTGCTCAAGAATTAGATGTAATCGTCAGAAACAAGTTCGAATCTACTCAAGCCAATCAAAAATCCTATTTTGTCAAAAGGAAAAATGTTTGCACAAAGAGTTTTGCGGTGGGAGATTTTATAAAGATAAAAAAGGCTGTCTTTGTAAAGAAAGGTGAATCTAAGTTCAGTGATCCTGTACGCATTGGCAAAATCTGTGGCAGTGCTGTTCGCGTCAATGGATGCAACTGGTGGAATATGAACAAAATTGTAAAAGTTTATGCTTGTTTGCAAGACAAATATCCACATTGTACAGGTACTGATATCATTGAGGCCGCAGGTGGAAATCATAGCAACTCTGGTCTAGACAACATTCCTCATGTTCCTCCGAGGAGAAGTGGAAGGGAGATTAGACTGCCTGCCAGATTCAGGTAGCCCCCTTGCTGTTCTTCCTGCGAGTTCTTTCTTTGGAATTTGTCTCTTCTGATTTCTGCTTGCCTTTGGCCTATTTTGTGATATTTAATTCTCCATGTTTATATCTCCCTTTTGCTCTTTTCTTTTCTATTTTCTTGCTATTTTCTCCCTTATGACCTTCCCCTCTCCGTTTCAGGTCTTTCTTTATAAGGAAAAGAGATATGTAGTATTTTGTCCACGCTGTCATCTGCGTGTGGACACTGTGATGTCACAGCTTGCGCTGATCTTTAGCTCGCGCTGTGACACACACGAAGTAATGATATTTTGGGGTATGGGGGTTGGGCATTTGATCTGTGGTGCTGTGCGTGGACGCACTGTTTCCCTGTCTGTGGGATCAATGTTGTACCTTCTTAAATAAATACTTCTGGACTACTTCATCCCGGTATCCTGTCATCACTACACAGTTCCTGTCACCCCTTTCAACATGACTTTCTTTTGTGTCTTTTTAGCTAATAAAAAAACCCCTGAAAATATAAACTTTATTATTTTATAAATGCCAGAGCAATTACACAAGCATACATTGCTTTGAGCTGTGCTGCCACAATGATATCTCATGCTGTGAGGATGATGAAGGTTCCATAAGTCAAAACCAGCTTCTCGGAGCACTTCAAGGGCTAAAAGTAACACATCACACGGTTTATTGTGCACTGTGATGTTTGGTCTAGAAATAGCTGGCCACTGAATATGTGAATTGTACAACAAAGGGCTCACTCTTTCTAGATCTAAATCAGTACATTACTATAGACAAAATGCTAGCTAACTCAGTTACTAAACACATAAATAACCATATGGACTTGTGTATGTTATATTATATACGTAGCAGGATATGGTACTCATAGAGTCCTTGGAGGATATTGTTCTGATGAAACTGCAAACCATAAACAATGAAGCTTGCCAACATTTTTGGGGGGCTTTTTATTGTATATTTACATTTTTTACAGTGTTTGATGTACACCGACTATTGATAAAGTTGCTATGAGTTATTGCCTGACACATTTTTGACAATAGGGATAGAATCTCTGTAGTCTAGCACTCTAAGGTGTACCTCACTAAGAATAGGGTTGAGCATAGAGTAAGGTGTGTTGTATAAGGCAAATAAAAAAGTAACCCCATAAATAAAGGAATGAAGAAAAGCAAGGAACTTCCAAGTCTTGTATAGGGCGCCAGCAGCATCACACATTCATTATGCAGCGTCAGAGGTAGGAGTTAGTTTTGAGGGTATGAATAGTAATGCTACCAAGTTATTTAGGAATTCCTTTTCTCTGCTACCTTGACTGTTTGTAGTATGAGTGAACACCAATGATGAGAAGTGAGAGTGACTGTTCAATTTGTATGACAGTGAACACTTCTGGTTGATCCAGTCAGGGGGCAGATGCATCAATATTTTATGCAACACAGCAAGACACCTTGCTGTGCTGCACTGCATGAAAGAGAGAGGGCAGGAATGCGACATATTTAAAATGATATAGCACATTCCTGTCCTTGTGCTAGTGCAATTTCAGCTGCCTAGCTCCAACGGAGGCACCCTTGGGTCATGGTGGAAGGGTGCCAGTGTTGCAGGCAGGATGGTTTGTGCAGGAATGAATCAAAACAAAAACAATCCTCTGAGGCTTTTTCCTCTTTCTATGTTTGCTGCAGAATGCAGCACATGTAGAAAGAGGAACAAACATGGAGAAAAAACATATTTCTCCTCGTTACATTCCATTTCGAAAGGTGTAGCATTTTGACTGCTTCCCAGGTTGACCAGTTTGGGTAAATCTGGGAATGTGCCACAATCCATGGGTGGATGCATGGGTGAACCTACGCTCCATCCATGGAATGCCTCCCTGGAGCAGAGTAACGCAAGACAAGGACTTGTGGTGCCTTGCGTTACTCCAAATTTACCAAGCACCGCAGGGTCACGCAAGGCGGCCTTGCAGGGCATTGTAAATCTGACTTTAAGGTTGTGTTGCTTGCAACAATTTGACAAATCTGGCCCCAGGTGCTTTTTTAGATGGTTTTGTGCATTCGCAACCATTTTCTTATTTGCAACATTATATTCGGTTTATTATGAAGAGCTAGTAGGAACCATCCACTGTCTTTTTCACAGTCGGTTACAGCAATTCACTATCGAGACACAAGACAAGAATTTTGAGCCAATATATATCCAACAGGAGACTCTGACTAAGGGGGCAAGTGGTGTAAATTATAAAACATAAGTTATTTTAACTTTCTCTACTGGGGCGTTTGCAAATTGCAGTTTTATTAATACTCCTATTTTTGTGTTCTACAGCTGGTATAATATGTAGAGATGTTTTCTGATTGCAACACAAGCCCAACAAAAGGTCTTACTTGTAGCAAAACACATTTGCTTTAAATATAAAAATAGTAGGATTTCAAAGAATGCACCCAGAATCTGGAAGATATCCTGGATTGTATTCTAATTGCATTTATAGCGTTTACTGTTACTGGTGAGACACCTTTTTATATGGTAGCAAGATACCCAAAGCTATTGGTTAATCTATTGCTTTGTTCATTGCTTTCTTTCACAAGCCAAGTTTTATCAGAGTTAGGCTGAGATTCTTGTGGTTGAGGTTAATAGCTTTAGTCTTGTGCTCTTAAGATGAGCCAGATTCATGAATTAATGTATTTTCTTGTGGGAGACATTGATTGGATGTATTTAAATTGGTTAGGTAAGAAATTAAGACTACAATGATTAATTATTTTCACTATAGTCAAGCTAGCCTGGCTGATGAGAGGTGGTACCCCGAAACCGGTCCCAGGATGCTTGTTTCCAGTCCTGGGAGGACCTGGCCTGGCAATTCGGCCTGGACTGTTCCCATGGGGAGCAGGGTCAAGACTGATTTGCATATGGCTGGGTCCAAACTTGGGTGGCATGTTGAGCAAAAGAACAATGAATTTAACCCAGATCACTTGACTGGGGGTGAATGTTTGATTTTTTCAGCATTCAATCCATCATTTGTTTGAACAGCATTTTCCACCCTAAGTGGGATGGGTCCAAACTGGAATGGGATGGTAAGGAAAAAAAACATGGATTAGGCGCAGATCTCTGTACTGGGGGTGAATGTTTGACATTGTTCAGCATTCCCTCCCTCAATTGTTCTTTTTGCATTTGTCACCCTAAATATGACGGGTATGCCCAGACGTGGGTCCCATGCTCGCCATGCCACTGGAGTCAAGCTGGCCTGAATGATGAGGGGTGATACCCCAAAACCAGTCCCAGTATGCTTGTTTCTGGTCCAGGGATGACCTGGCCTGGAAGTTCGGGCTGGATTGTTCCCGTTGGAATCAGGGTCAAGGCTGATTTGCATACGGCTGGATCCAAACTGAATGGCATGGTGAGCAAAGAAAAGATGGATTCAGGCCCAGATCTTTGTACTGGGAGTGAATATTTGACATTGTTCAGCATTCTGTCAATCAATTGTTCTTTTTGCAACTTTCTAAATGTGGTATTTTCAGAATAGTAATGCAAAATCTGACTTTGCTATTAAGAAGGATCTTAAACCACAATTCATTTGAGAGGAAGAAGCTTTCTCTATCTGTTTCAAAACTGAAGTTATCACTTATTTAGTGTAATAAGGTAGCCTAGTGTTAGTCCATGGGAGAGATAGCCTTACTACAGTGAAAATATCTTTAGGAGTTTTTCACTGTAAAGTTAAGTACACGTGTCCCACTTTTTAGATACCATGCACCCTGCCCCATGGGCCTTCATGGGCTACCTTAGGGTAGACTTACAAGTATTAAAAAGGATGGTTTAGGCGTGGCATAAGGTTTATTCTGCCAAGAAAAAATGACAGTTTTAAAGTGCCCTGCTGCCTGCATTAGCAGGCCTGTGACATGTTTTACAGGGTTACCTTAGTGAGTAGCACAAGGAGTGCTACAGCCCACTAGTGGCATTTAATTTGCAGGATCTGGGTGCATATTTCACTGAATAACGATAAGTTCTAAATTATCACTTGCTATGTGGGTTGTTTCAGAGACAATCTGCTATAAGTTGTGCATATGTGGACCTAATATAATGGTACTTGGCAGAGGCAAATTTGATTTGTTTGATTTATCGAACCTAGGTCCATATTTATCATAGTGTTGCATCACGCTTGGGCCATGCAAGAGGGTGCAAGGGCGACGTAGCACTAAAGTCAGATTTATCAAGCCATGCAAGGCCACCTTGCGTGGCCCTTGCAAGGCTTGATACATCTGGAGTAAAAGAAGGCAGTGCAAATAGCTTCCTTGCGCTACTCTGCCCTTAGTAAACGTTCCATGGATGGAGCGTGGGTGTTGCCAGATTTACCATTAGTGGTAGACATAGGAATGTGTCAAAATGCTACGATTCCGCAGGGGAGTCGCAACGAGGAGAAATATCTTTATTTCACCTCGTTTTTTCCTCTTTCTATGTGTGCTGCATTCTGCATCACACGTAGAAAGAGGAATATGCCTCTCAGGATTATTTTTGTGCAGAAAGGTATGCCTTCCTGTACAAATCTATCCTGCTTACAATGCAGGCACCCTTGCACCATGGTACATGGGTGCCTGCATTGTCGCCAGGCATCCAAAAGTATGCCAGCACAAGGAAAGGACATGAATGCATCATATGATGTTAAATACAACACATTCCTGCCCTTTCCCTTTTTCTCAGGGCAGCAAGTCGGCTTGCTGTGTTGTGTGAAAGTATGATAAATATGCCCCCTAATATCTAGGTCAAGAACACATACAGAATTTGAATTACCGGTCTGATACTTAATCCAATTACTCATCTTATGAGCTAATTTACTAGAGACTTATAATTATATTTAATGTACTGATCAGGTGTAGGCCAATTGCACCACATTTTCAAGGGAGAGCACAAGCACTTTACCACAACATCAGACTAGACCCAACCTCAACCCCCATCCTAGCCTACGATGACCACCACCCCACTTTCTCACCCTGGACCAACCATAACCCAAATGAGCACCTCAATCACCCACCTGGAAATTAAAATGAATGCCATACTAAACAAAATCACTGAATTACGTAAGGACCTCAAGTCCAACTCCAGCCCATCTCCTGATCTGTGTACCATAAACCCACCCATGGTCACCTCTCACTCCACTCTCTGGCGGGACTATCCCTTTCAAACAATACCATCTCAAACCTAGATGTGATACACCTGAAATGTCTCATACTGAAGTGGAAGCCCTAATCAAATCCGATGCAACTGATGGCAGCAGACCCTCCTACCCCAAAATCCAGGTCATCCTCAGTACGAGTAGGCTCCCTAACACCAAATGCCCTCCCAGACCTCCAGCCCAACTCACCTCTATCCAACTCACTCAATCTGAACCGAAAGCATCAACCATATTAAACTGCATGCTCCTAAACTGTTGGCATGCATCGAAACACGCTAATGAAATAGCAGAAACCATCCTACCTCACAAAAATGATGTATGATTTCTGATGGAAACTTAGCTTAATGATCACTCATTACCCACCTTGGATCTCCTCATTCCACCAGGTTTCTCAATCATCAGACGTGACCGCAAAGAATGCCCAGGTGGTGATCTAGCGATCATACATAAAAGCGACCTCCACCTCACAACCTTCCAAACAATTAAATACTCAACCTTTGAATACCGAGGAGTCACCCTTCCCTCCAAAGGCACAAACCCTTTGAAACGCCATATTATCTATCACCCTCCAGGTGATAAATGCAAATTCCTAGAAGAAATAACAGACCTCATAATGCTTAACTCCCTGAAAGATTACACAGAAATGATCCTAGGAGACCTAAACTTACACCTGAATGATGACAGTGACACTACAGCACAAGCACTAGACTCCCTCCTAGAATCAAAAGGTCCCACTCAACACTGTAAAAAACAAACCCATAACAAAGGTGCAACCCATGATGCTATCATCTCCAACCATGATGCCACATCCCTCCACTCCATCCTACCCATGGACTGGTCCAACCATCACCTAATTTTTTTCGACCTTAACTTCAATCAATCTAAGCTCCCCACCCAAACCCACCTGCAGAAACACTGAACAAGAAACATGCACAAAATCCAACAAAAATAGCTAGAATCCCTAATCAGCTCTCAAATCTTTCCCCCACCCGAACTGTCAACCACCGGTTAACTCACTTCTCACTACAACACAATAAAGACTGAACTTCTTGACACCATTGCCACTCTACAACTCAAAAAACCTAGAGGTGCCCCCTGCAGATCATGGTTCAACACAGACCTTAACAATGAGAGGCAACAACAAAGAATGATGGAAAGAAAATGGAGAAATCAACCCTCTCTTTCTCATCCATCACTCCCCGAACAGAATGCCTAAAATATAAAAAGCACATCTACAAAGAAAAATGTGCTTTCTTCAGAGCCCAACCAGACCATTCCAGAAACCGTCCCAAAAACCTCTTCAAGATCATCAAAAACAAACCTCCTCCATTCCTCAACATCATACAGATACCTCCACTAAAAGATGTGAAGAGCTAAATTCTTAGCTGACAAAATAACAAACATTGAACTCTCGCTAGACCCCCCTCACCTACCACCAAAGACCTCGCCTCCAATGATGACCCCCCACATACCCCCTCAGGAACTGATGTTGATCTCTACAATCCCAATACCTCAGATTACCAGAGATACAGCGCCATCCACCTCCATCCAAAAAATAACGCAAACTGGTCCGAATTCACAGCCATATATGAAATGGAAGTCAGGGAAATACTATTATCCATAAAGCTGACCTCCCACCTCCTTGACCGTCTCCCCTCCTCCCTTGTCAAAAAACTCAGTCACTTCATCCTGGATGAACATCATCAACTCCTGCCTATCCAGCGGCTTCATGCCGGCCTCCCTTAAACTCGGCCAAATCACCCCTCTCATCAAGAAGCCAGATACTGATCCCGACAACCTCAATAACTACAGACCCATTGCCAACCTCTCTCTACTTGATAAAAACATCAAAAATGTGTCCTCTCTCAACTAAACAATCACATTGAGAATTCCAACTTACACGACACATTCCAATCTGGATATAGGAAAGATTGCAGTACAGAGACTGCAATCCTAAACATCACCAATGACCTTTACAGATCCCTCAATCCTCATCCTCCTGTACTTCTCAGCAGTCTTTGAGACCATCAACCACAACACCCTTCTCAACACCCTCGCACAATAGGCAGGCATCAGAGGCAACGTCCTACAATGGTTCTCATCATACTTGAACGAAAGATCGAACCTGATGAAAATTATCAAATCCACATCAACAGTAACATCTGTCAACTAAGGACTTCCCAAAGGTTCAATCCTATCCCCTACTCTCTTCTACCTCTACATGGAACCTCTTACACTGATCCTAAAACAACTCAGAATTTCATACCATCTCTAAGCAGCTGTCACCCAAATCTATATCAAAATCGCCTCACTCAAAGTCATCCAACATCTCAACAAAATTGTCTCTCTGATACACACCTGGCTCAAAAACAACCATCCAAAATTAAACCCCAAAAAATTGAACTTCTCCTCATCCAGCCTGGAAACAATCCCTACCCCATCCACCACTTGCTCGACAGTCTAACCTCACCAAACTGCAAACTATCTACATCTAACTCTGTCAAATCCCTTGGGATTACTCTCGACAAAAACCTGAATATGAAAGAACACATCAACGCCTCTGCTAAAAGTGCCTTCTTCACTTTAAAACAAATTTAAAAAAATTAAGGGCTAGATGCATCAACAAACCATTTTGCGATTTCCTAATTGCGAATCCTTGTGATTCGCAATTAGAAAATCGCAAAACGGAATGCATGAAAGTGTGTTTAACACTTTCTGCGATTCCTAGGAGATCGCAAATTACCTACCTCATGAATATTAATGAGGTAGGTCACAATTTGCGACCCCCTAGGAATCGCAAAAATCACAGGGATGGTGGCCTGCTGGGGTCAGCAGACCACCATGTCCGTGATTGCTTTTAAATAAAGCAATCTTTTTTTTTTGTAAAGCAGCCCGTTTTCCTTAAAGAAAAACGTGATGCTTTACAAAAGAGAAAATGAAAACTTTTCCTTTCATTTTCTAAGAGCAGGCAGTGGTCCGAGGGACCACTGCCTGCTCTTAGAAAATGCATTTACAGACATTCACAAAAGGGAAGGGGTCCCTTTTGGGACCCATTCCCATTTGCAAATTGGTTACCACCTACTTGAAGTAGGTGGTAAAATGCGAATGTTTTGCAACCGCATTTCGGCGCAAAACATTCATGCATACTGATGCGATTTGGTATTAGGAAGGGGCGCCCTAAACACGCCCCTTTCCAATAGCGAATCACAAACCCATTTTGCGATTCAGTAACAGGTTACCGAATCGCAAAATAGGGTTTGCTGCATCAGAAGGGCATTTTTTTTGCGTTCGCAAACGGCCGATTCGCACGTTTGCAAAGGTAAAAAATGCTTGATGCATCTGGCCCTAAACCACTTATCCCCTCTGAAGACTTAAAGACCGCAATCTAATCCCTTGTCCTATCCAAGCTGGACAGAGGCAATGCAACGATTACTGGCACTCCAAAAACACACCTTCTGTTAATAACATCCACACTCAACGCAGTGGCTAGACTGATCTCTCTCTCGAGAGATGATTCAACCACATCACTCCCACTCTCAAGAAACTCAACTGGTTACCAATTGAAGTTGGAGTCTATTCAAAACAGCCTGCATTACACACACAGCTCCTACTCTGGAAATCCTACCTACCTCGCTAATAAACTCAAAAAAGCGGGACATAAATGACCTTTCCGAAGCTCCAACACCCTTCTCCTCATCAATCCCAAATTGAAGAAAAACAAATCCCTCACTTGATCCTTCTCCAGAAACGCTCCGATAATTTGGAATGCCCTTCCTAAAAACGATCTCTCCTCAACAAACTCCTAAACTCATCAAGCTAAACTACATTGCTTGACCTACCAAATAGCCCATCTAACCAACTCACTAATCACTCTGTCCTCGATCCCAACTTCCCTCTGGATACCCCACACCCACCATATACTGTATTATTATATGCTCCCTACATACATACATCTCCTGAAATGGAGCCCTGTTTAACTGTTTCCTGTCCTGTCCTGTACTGTACTGTATGACTTTTCTCCCCCACCTCTGATGTGCCTACTGTAAATGATGCAAACTATGCACAGTTAGCTCTTGTAAAGCCCTATCCAATGATTACAGCCTCTGTAATCCATCTATATACAATTCTTGTAAAGAAATCCTACTGCCTGCCCTGTATTTTATGACTTTTCTCTCCCACCTCTACAATGCCTACTCTAAATTATGTAAATGATGCACATGTACCTCTTGCATGGCTCTATCCAATTGAAACAGCCCCTGTAATCGATCTATATGTAATTATTGTAAAGCGCTCTGAGGACCTCGGGTCTAGTTTTTGCTATATAAAACTCGAAAATAAATAAATAGAAGTAAAGAGTGAGTCCTAAAAGCCAACAAAAAACGGTTCAGCAACAAAAGTCAAAAATCTGGTGAGACCCAGCAGAAAAGAAGGGCCCAGTCCAACACTCATGTAGAAAAAATAATCTTTGCCATCATCAAATACTACTACAATGGAGTACATATTATATTCTTCCAAATGAGCTGGAAGGTTAATCACTGGAGAGCAAACACTTGTAGTGCAGTGGCGGTTTTGCTGAGTGATTTATACGCGCGATTTTGTGGTCACTGCAGACACACTCAATACCTCTTTGAAAAAATAGTGCCTTGCATGTATTTAAAACGTACCTGATTTATTGTAGAAAATTATTTTAATGGCTGTGAATTTACTTATTACACTGAAAGTGACAGAACCAACAAGCGTTACAAATGTAGGGAGGGAATTGTATCTGTTTGCAGCAGGTGGTCATGCATAAGCAATCCAGAAGTGTAAAGCACTGACATGCACAGTGCAATGTTAAATTACCACCACACAGCTGCGAAGCAGGAACTACAAGAGCCCGGCAGAGAGCCGATATGAAGAAGAACATCAATAGGTAATGATGTCAAACCTCCATTGTTGTGCTGGGGACTCTCAAAATGCAAAATTACAATTCCCAGTGTACACTGGGGGCCAGTCCCCGTGGATTTTCCTTTTCGCACACCAATATCACCCACGATCACACACAACTTTCAAAGACATTCATGAAAAATGACAGCCCTCGCCTTCATGTTTCAACATTTCTTTTCTCCCTCTACTCCTTAATTTCTATTGTCTTTCCTGTGTCTGCTCTCGGTCACAATCTTTGATTTTTAATCCAAACGCATTTTAAGACATTTCTATACTCTGTTTCGACGGAAATTTCTCCTTTATTAACCAGTTTGACCGTAAAGCTCTTATGCATTGGTCCTCAACCTCTAATGCAATGCTTGACGGTCTAGCATCCAGATCTCACCACATTTTTTACTTATACTTTGGGAATAGTATAACACATATATTATTAGATAAAAATTCTTTATACTACATTGATCAAACACTTCAACACTGCTATAGTGTGTGTCATTCTCAAAACACCCTTTGCGCTTACAGCACAATATTAATTCACTGAGGGCCCCATGCATCAACCTAAAAACTGGTCGCAAACGGGCAGATTTGCAGAATCTGCCCCTTTGCGATCGGTATTTTGCATTTGGGATGCATCATCCCAAATGCAAAAATCGCTATTTAAGGAATCGCAAAATTTGCGATTACTTAAATTGCGATTGCATTTAAGGAATCGCAAATTGCGATTCCTTAAATGCAATGCACTAAACAAAAAAATCTAGCGATTTCGCTAATATGAATCGCAAATTACTATCAATCTAAAGTTGATGGTAATTTTCGATTTCTTAGAAAAATGCTCTAAAGTGCATTTTTCAAAGTCACATGTTGCACACTCACATGCCCTTGGGGCATGTGTGTGCGCAACGTGTGGTTAAATTGTAATTTTAGGGGTGCAACAGGGTATCCTTTTGGAACCCTTTCACTCTTGAAATTGCATGCGCAATTTGCGAGTACCTATTGGGTACTCGCAAATTGCGCATGCAATTGCCATTCATTCCTATGGGCCTCTGGGCCCATAGGAATGAATGGGAATCAATTCCTTAATTGTGAGTCGCAATTTGCGAGTCGCAATTAAGGAATTTGTAGGAATCGCAAAATTTTATGCGATTCCTACATGCATAGGCAATAGCGATTCATTAATTGCGATTCCATAATTATCGCAATTAAAGAATTGCTACTGTCTATGTTAATGCATGTGCTACTTAGGTCCTTACAGCTGTAAAAAAACGTTTTCCAGTTATTCTGTGAAACTTTTTCAAACAGTTTGTAAGGCAAACAGATTAGCAAAAGTTATTCAATAAGTACAGCAAGTTATATGAAATATTATTTTTAAATACAAATATTTACCAAAATGTTTTAATTTACTTTTCCTGCAGCATCGTATCACTTCATGTCTGTTGAAAGTTCAAATCGTCAGTTGAACTGTTTATAATTGGCCCAGCATTAGGATAAGTCTCTAATCCTAACAATTGCAATATTTTTGTCCCAGCAGGGATTGCAAGTCTCTTGATAACCCTCCAGGCAGGGACTGTTTCACCTGACACAGCGCCAAATTTAGACAGAGATGATGCAATGTAGCACAGCAACCAGCTGCGCTGAGTTGACTGAAAGGGAGACAGCAGGACAGCACCATATCTGCAAAGATATGGTGCTGCTCGTATTATTCCATGCGCTGGTGGACTTTAGGCTTCCTTGTAGCATGCACACAATGTTTGCAACATAGTTCAAGGGTGTAGCCTAATGTCTAGAGTAACTTTTGTACTGAATGGGGAACCTTCTAGTAGAAAATACTATGGGCCTTATTTATGAGGCCTTGCGACACTTTTGCGCCGCCGGTGCGTCACTTTTTGTGATGCACCAGCGGAGTAAAAAATGCGCCATGTTGCGCCCTATTTTTAAAGTGACACATCTAGGCAGACGCGTCACTTTGCAAATCCCTGCGCCACATTAAACCTGGACCAGTAATGTATGCAGAGTAGGCAATCCACTGGAAAAAGCCTCATTATAGTGGTGCATTGAAATCTATGAGATTTCAGTGTGCCACTTCTAGGACGCCATTGCGTCAATATCTAGACTGACGCAGTGCTATAATCATCATCCTCCCCCTGCATTGCTGGAGTTGCATCACGCTTCCAACACAACTCCAGCAATGCGTCAGTTTTGCACCGACATATATGTCAGTAATACTGACATATCTGTCATTCCTTGCGACATGATGCGTCATACAGTAAATATGACGCATCAATCATGTCGCAAGGAGGGTGCAGTGAAAACTGTTGCATCGCTGTTTTCATGCAGCGATGCAACAGTTTTCAGAAATAAGGTCCTATGTTGAGACAGAGATTAAAACTTATTTAACCTTGTATGTGTGCTGTATATTACAGCACACATGCAAAGTTGGAAAAGTTTTAAAGAAAAAAAAGTTTTCTCATACATTATTCCTGCCTCGACCTGGGAAATGCTCTGTCTACTTTTTTATATAGGGCTTTGCATCATAATCTATGAGTGCTTGTTTGGGAACACCCACGTACCACCGATGGGACGCCCCCTTGATGTAAATTAGTACTTTACTTTAGGGTTACAAATCAAGAGTTGCACCTGAAAGTAAATCCCAATTCAAGACATTGTACCAGTTTCTGTCACTTTTTGTACACTGCACTGGTGCAAAGCCCTGATACATCTGGCCCATGGTCTGCTGAAAGTAGGAAAAATGCCCAGGTGAAATAAGAGGGGAGAAACTGGGAGTAACTAAGGAAAATAGTTTCTCAGGTAATTCCCCTTATCCCATGGACTCATCAGCATGCTATGCTATGCGACCTTCTATAGCACGTGGCTACCAGAAGGCTTCCCAACGCCGAATGAGACATAGCCTTGCACCTGAGCTACCCGGGTACATGCGAGAAGGATTTTTAGTGGAGGTAGAGCCAAGATATAAGCTGTTTCCTAAACCGTGCCTCATTGTCTAGGCACCTTGATTCTAAGGGCAGTGTGGTCCAGAGTTGAGGAATAAGATGTGTGAAAGATCTGCCACCACATCTAGTTCTGTGAATTTGGGGAACCTTAAGAAGACGGGCTGTAAATGATCTTAAAGCCCTACTGGGCATATCAAATTTCAATGGTGCCCTAATTACTCTCTATGAGATAGACATAGGGGGATATTCACAAGGACTTATCTCCAAGTTATCGCCACCTTAACGCAACAAAAGTGGAGATAGATTTAACGCCCCATTCACAAGCGGTTGCAAACTGCAGACAACGCAAGTAGTCCTGCGATAACCGCCTCAAAATTTACCTCCACGGGTGACACCACCAACTAACCCTAATGAGATGCAGAGTAGGCGTTCCTGTGCAAAAACACACGAAAACACCACTACACCACTTTCACAATGAACTGCCAGATCCGCGATGCGAACCAAAAACAGGCGATAAGCCGCGGTAGCAGCAGGGAATCAACACCTGCCTTTTGCTGGTGTTAAGCAGGATGACTGCCTGCAGTATGAAAGGGAGCCCAGCCCAGAGCCACATCTGAAGACCCACAGATGCCATGGAGACAATGATCATGCAGCTCGGAGACCCATGAGGGCCACAACACCCACCCCCACCACACCCAGGCCCCCCCCGAACCCCCCGGGACAAACACATACCTTGCACGACACAAGAGCCACAAAAAGCGCATGATGTCGCACAATGACAACAAGAAACACATGTATGGGCAGAAGAACGAGAAACAGTCACTCATCATTGAAGTAACAGCCAAAAACTTTATTGAATACAACACAAACACCAATGCGGAAGACTCCTGTCGGGTCCGTCTGGGACAATCCTGATGTCACAGCCTGGAAAATAAAGCACAAAATCAGAACGTGTGTCATGCGCAAATCAAAGGAGCGAGACACAGAGAAACAGAGAAGGAAAGAAAGGCAGAGAGAGAAAGAGAGAGAAGGAAAGGAAGGGAAGGGAGAGGGAGAGAGAGAAGGAAAGGAAGGGAGAGGGAGAGAGAGAGGGAGAAGGAAAGGAAGGGAGAGGGAGAGAGAGAGAGAAGGAGGGACACTGCCGCCCCGCACACCCAGGCACCACTGCTCACCTGCTGCCACCGGTGTGTCTCCAACCACATGCCGGTATACACTGCAAGCCACCAGGTCTGCAATCTGTAATCGAGGTCAGAGTCAATCATGGCAGAGTCCATCACACTGCACACGGCAACAACGCCTGCCCATCCTGTGCACACATGCAGCCGCACCCTACCCCCTCCCGCCGGCCAGCGCTGGCTGTCCGCACTTGCGCACCCAGGCCCCACTGCTCACCTGCCGCCAATGGTGTGTCCACCAGCGGGCACACCACGTTCCCGTGCAAGCTCCAGGCCCAGGTCCCGCCACCATGGCATGCTCCACATCATGCGGACCCGCGCCGCGGCCCAGCAGGTCCCACACATGACGCTGAGTCCTGAGGCATCAATGGCAGAGACCACATCAGTGCACACGTCATCATCGCAGGCTGCACACCCGCTCAGCAATTTAGGTGCCACTAACCCTGCGCAACCCCAGTCAGCGCCACGTGGTGGTAGGCCCGTGACGGCCACAAGGATTCGGGTGCCACTAATGCTGTGCAACCCCAGTCAGCGCCACGTGATGGTAGGCCCGTGATGGCTGCATGGCTCCGGGTGCCACTAACCCTGTGCGCATCAACTCATGGGCCCTTTATGATTGAGTATCGTGGAACGTTCGTCATCCAGTCACCACCGGCAGTGGGGAATGTGACGCTGTCAGCCCCTTATATTGGCGGGGTCACATGGCCTGTGACGCCTGTGCCGGATGGGTGTGGTGTGCGTGCAAACCTGCCCCAGGGAGTGGCCGTGACATGCTGACAACTAGACCAGCGACCTGCAGACCTCTAGCGTGTAAACCTGCGACTTGTAGCTATATGGCCCCCCCCTCAGAGCATAAGCGGTGTGGTCTGGCCTGGCGTACGCCGGACCAGCGCAGGGCTTGCAACAATGACTCAGGGGCTCTGGGCGTGGTTCAGTCCATGACCGGACAAGGAAGTGACTAATGCGTGTGTCCCTGTTGTGGTGTCTGCAGCACCCGGAACGCAATCGGCAATGTAGCACACTGTGACTGGAATCCCACTAGATGAGCATCATTGGCGTTGGGGGGAATCACTGAGCCTACATTCATCCACACATTCATACCTGAATGATGAAAGACATGACACAGCAGTGCGTTTCTGAATGTTTAATGCACATCCAGTGGAGTTTTGCAGCTGGAGCAGTACAGGGCCATGCCAACCCCACTACACAATATGGGCCCGTGGAGGGCCAGCCAGAGTCCATCGGGGAATGACAAGTACAGCGGAAGAGGAAGGGTACAGTCCGCAGTGTGGTCGCTGTGTCATTGGTCACCAAACAGGAATGGCAGTCCATGTCGCGGTCCAAGGTGAGTGCAGCAGAGTGTATCGGGGGTCAGTGGGAGGTCATGGGGCCATGTGTGGCACCAAGCAGCAACAGGCCAGGTGGCGAACATGAACGCTAGTGCCTCCTTCTGAACTCAAGCCCATCCACGTCCTCGTCCCTTCGTATGTGTGCTCTGCCCCACCTGTGGGTGGTGCAGTTCCGGCTGCGGCACTGTGTGCCACTGACACATCAGGGGCCGGAGTGGAAATGCCTGCCGCACTGTGTGGCAGTGACAAATCAGGTGCCGGAGTGGAAATGATTGCCGCATTGTGAGGCACTGACACACCAGGGGACGGAGATGTGGATGGTGTAGGGGCAGCAGCATTCATCTGCGCCACGCCTTGTGGCATCAATGCCATGATGAGGACATGCATGGCATGGTAGATCCCAGCTACATTTTGCTGATGTGCAGCGGTGGCTGCCATCCTTTCCGCCTCCATCCGCACCATGTCCTCCATGAGCCTCCGCATGTGTGCCATCTCACGGCTGAGATCGCTGGAGCCACTCTGAGCGGACAGATGTTCTTGTCTCCGAGTCATGACTCCAGCGATGTCAGCCAGGGCTCCTTGGAGACCATGGAGCAGCGTGTAGGTGTCTGTTAGGGACTGGAGGTGGTCCCTGATGGGACTCAGACACCCATGGATGGCGTCAAGTTTGGTAGCCATGAGGTCGAACCCCACCCGCACCTGCTCAGCCATCTCCCTCTAGACCTCCAACACATGGCGTTGGAAGGCCATGTGTTGTTCGGGGGGGTCTTGGGAGACAGCCGGGGTTGTGGGTGCCTCCTGCTGGGTGGTTTGTGGAGTGGGTGGGGTCTCCTCGATGCAGCTGGGCTGCCCTGGTCCTGGAGGTGATTGGCGGATGAGTTCAATGATGTCTTGGAGGGCTTGGGTGTCGATGCTGGTGGTGTCCTCCTAGTCATCAGTGAAGAGTGGCTGGGACTGCTTAGCAGGTGGCGTTGACAGTGCCCCTGCAATGTGAAGGGGAGATGATGTGTTACAATGTGTCCACATGTATGTAGCCGCATGGTACATGTTCACATTCAGACAGCATGGCAATGTACATTGTGACAGGCTGTTGATCAGGGCCATGATCCAGAGTCATTGTGGGTGTGCACTGTGCTCTGCTTGATTGTGCATGTGTGCCATTGTGGCCATCTCCCCCCTTCCCCCAGTACCTGGTGGTTACTCACCCTGTTGCCGTTGTGTTGTGTCATGTCGAGCAGTGTCCGGTGCCCCGACTCCTGCCACGGTCTCCACACTGATGACTGTCGACACCAGCTCCTCCATGTCATCCAGCTCCAGCTGTGGCGTTGGGCTCCCACCTCCAGTCTGCATTGCTGCCTTCTGGTTGCCTGCGAGTTTCTCCTTGGTCTTGCGCTTGATGTCAATCCATCGCCTCTTGACCTCGTCCATTGACCTCTTGTGCTCTACGACGGCATTCACCTTGTCCACGATGGACCGCCATAATCCATTTTTGGTGCCCAATGACACATTGGAGGCGACGAACAGTTGTTGATGGTGTTCTATCACCTCCGTGACCAGGATCCTATTCTCCTGCGGACTGAACTTCGTCTTCCTCTTCTTCTTGTCCTTGCCCTTCCCTGTCCCCGAGGTCCCAGGCTGGTCGTCCGGGGTGCTTGTGGGGTTCCGCTCGTCCTCTGCGCCTGCTCCGGCTGCCTCCATGGTGCTTCGGTGTTGGTCAGTTTGTGTTTGTGTGTTTATTCTACTTTTGTAGTGATTTTCCCGCCTGCCGTGTGTGTATGGCAGGCCTGGCGCTGCTTATCGCTGATTTCCTCATCGCAAATGGGCTCATCGCACGTTTTTTGGTGTTGGGGTTTGTGTTTTTGACTCCGTCGCGGTGGTTGTATCGCAGACATTGGCCGCGTTTTTGGAGGACTATCGCATGGTACCGCCGTATTGTGAATTCCAGGTTAACACGGGGTTATTTTCCCGCGATAGACTGCGATGTGTAAAGTTGCGTTAACATTTTCTGGAGATGTTTAGCGCACGTTCTTGTGAATATCCCCCATAGTGTCTTAAATGCTATCCTTCAATGGGAAGCCAGTGTAATGAGGCAAAGGCATTTTTAGCCGAGGTGAATTTTGGGATGCTGAGTAGAGTCCTAGCTGCCACATTTTGAACAACCTGGAGTTTCTTGGTAACATATTTAGGGGAGTCTATGTATAGGGAGTTCCTGTAGTCCAGTCAAGAGAGAACTGGGAATTAGACCACAATTATTCTGGACGCGGTGAGAATAAGGTCTAGAGTTTTGCGAAGAGTTCTAAGCATTCTAAAGCAAGTTGCCTTGAGTTTTATTGCATGTGCATCCATAAAGAGGGAACTGTCCTGACATATACCAAGGCTTTTTATGGGGGAGGAAGGAGTAGGTGGGTTGCCCAAACACTCCGGCCATTCTAAAGATGGTTGAGGGTTCAGTTTATTCCCCAGACTCATCAGCTCTGTCTTTTCCCTATTCCATTTCAGGCAGCAGTTTGCCATCCACCTAACCACTTTTTATAAGCAGGGAGACAACTGTAGGTTTTGTGATCCTTTTCCAGGTGTAAGGGAGACGACCATTTGTGTGTTGTCTGCAATTGAGACAAATGACAACCCGAACTCCTGAACAATGTCAGAGAGCGGGCGCATGTAAAGGCTAAAAAGTGTGGGGCTGAAGGCGGAGCCCTGTGGAACCCCACACTTCAGGGGAGGAAGTCTGAGTAGCATGAGTTTTCACAGATTTCAAATGAGTTGTTATTTAAAAAGTAAGTGAGCCAAATAAGAGCGCAGTTCTTTCTTCCGGCTTCACTAATTCTTTGTATAAGTATTTCATAGTCAACTTTATCAAACGCCGCGCTCAGGTCCAGAAGGATAAGAGCAGCTTTTCCTCCCTGGTCCAGCAACATTTTTAGCTCCTCCGTGAAAGTTAGGAGGGTACTTTCTGAACTTTGTTGTGGGCAGAATCCCATCTATGTGGGATGAAGGAGAGAATTTTCTTCAAGAAATAGGGACAGATTTTGGTTGACATGTTTTTCGACAACCTTCCCTACGGCTGGAAGCAGGGAGATTGGCCTATAGTTCTCGGGGCTTGAGGGGTCAACATTAATTTTTTTTTAGCAGAGATTTAACCACTGCATGTTTCGACGTCAAGTGCCCCCATTCCAGTTGTAAAAGAGGTATTAAGGAGGTCCAGTAATGTAGGGAAAATAACTTGTCCTCCTTGCACATATATATGAGGGCTGTGCAGGGGCCACATGGGATCCTGATTTTACTTTGCTGAAGAGTGCAGGGAGTACTTTCCTGGTGATGGGGGGAGTTTAAAAGGTAGATGGAGGGGGTATTGGGCACGTGATGGGAGATTGCTAGAGGTTTTAGGGGCAGATTTACAAGCACCTTGCGCCAATTTTGCGTCATTTTTAACATGGGAAAAGTGACGCAAAAGTGGCGTAAGGGACTTGTAAATCTGCCCCTTAGTCTGTTGTAGTGTAAAATATACATCAGAGATTTTTTTCTGAAAGAAAGCTGCCAGTTCCTTGCAGCGAGCATGCATCTAATAAGTTTGATATATTGTCCCACTTCCTGAATTAATGTGAAGAAGAATGGGGGGGGGGGGCGGTACCAAAAGTTTATGCACGTTACTGTCAATAAAGTTACAAACTGCCTAAAATTTCATCATTCGTTCCGTTTTAGCATTAAAATATGAGGCAAATTAACTAATGACGCTTGATAGGCAGCACTAGTCCCTCTGTGCGGAAAGCAGCTTGGAAGTCTGCGGAGATGAGCGGTAATTGTAAATTGAGCACTTCCAGTGTACTCTGCCTGTCAGGTTTTCACCCTTCAGATCCGAATGACTAATAGGACCGCTGAAGCACGACAGTCCCCCCGGGGCACCAGATGCTACATTTATTGCAAGCAGGGGCCTAATCCGGCACCACTGGAATGAGGAGAATGCAGCAATAATACATTTGTGTGCCTACTTTTGTAGCATTAACTAAACGCATCACCCTTTAATAAAAAATAAAAATCCTTCACATCTGGGACAAATATCCTGGAGTACTTCTAGAGAATATGAGTCATTCTTTGGCACGAGAATGCACAATACAAAGCAGGGTTTTATCAGCTAAATGTTTATTCTCCGTGAAAGGCCAAACCTTCTTATGTAACTTGAGCCCTCTATCTAGTCGAGGTTGTGAGGAGCAGAGGCTGTTTCCTAGAATATATTGTTTTAACCACTAGCCAGTTCAATATGGGTTTTTCGTATGCGTTCGTATTGAAGCCACTTACAGAGTGATGTTTATCTATGAACTTTTCGAAATATCTATTTATTTATCTGTTTATGGATGTTAAGCAGTTAGCTTCGGACCCCTGTTATGTTATGTTATGTTAAATTAGTTTTGTACGGCGCACAGCTACCCAACAAGGGTTTCCCAGCGCCAAGCCTGAAGGAGGAGAAAAGAAAAGAAAAGGAAAAAATACAGATGATAACGAATTATTGGTTGAACAACCAAGTTTTTAAAAGTTTGCGAAAATTCATATATGAAGTTTCATTACGAAGTGCAATTGGAAGAGAATTCCACATGGATGGGCCAAGGTAAGCAAACGAACGACCTCCCATTCTTGTAAGTTCAATCCTTGGCACCAAGAATTTTCCATGAGTGGTCGATCGTAGTAGACGAGAAGGTTGCAGGTATTTAGGGGCAGAGCCAACCTTAATTTTATACATGTAACTCAGGGCTTTAAACTTAACACGGTTTTCGACCTTAAGCCAATGTAGATCTCTCAAGACACTGGAAGTGGGAGATGTTTTAGGAGTCTGGCAGAGCAGCCTGGCAGCAGAGTTTTGTTCCACCTGGAGCTTCCAGTAACATCCTTGTTTGCCCCCAAATAAAGGATGTTCCCGTAGTCCAGTCTAGAGGTCACAAGTGCCTGGACTACGGTCTTCTGAGTAGGGGCCGGGAGCATCCAGATGATTTTTTTCAACCATTTTAAAATGGTGAAACAAGTAGCTGCCACTTTCACTGCCTGCTGCTTCATAGATAGTTTGTCATCGATGATGACTCCTAAATTACGGACATGATCAGTGGGCTGGGGTAAGGCACCCATTTCACTTGGCCAATGCTGGGGACCCCAGAGATTTTTATTTTTACCCAAAATTAGGACTTCAGTTTTTTCGCCATTTAGTTTAAGTAAATTAGCTTGCATCCAAGATGCAATATTACTCAAACCAGTCTGAAGAACTGAAGGTCCAGACATCCTTTCCATAGAAAGGGAAAAGATGATTTGGGTATCGTCCGCGTAGGTAAAAAGGGACAACCCAGCCTCCTCTGCAATTGTCGCCAAAGGTTTTACATACACATTGAACAGAAGAGGACTTAGGATGGAACCTTGGGGTACCCCATAAGAAGAGGAGTAGATTTTAGAGGTGGCTCTAGATGAAAAGACTTGGAATGTCCGTTTAGCTAAAAAGGATGAAAGCCAGCCGAGTGCTGAGCCAGAAATGCCAAGAGACTGCAGGGAGTTAATTAGCACAGTATGGGACACTGTGTCAAATGCAGCGCTCAAATCGAGCAGTATAAGAGCCACGGTGTCCCCAGAATCCAAACGCTGTCGTAACATTTCTGATACTCCAAGGAGAGTTGTCTCGGTTGAGTAACCAGCTCTAAAGCCGGATTGAGAGGATCCCCTGGGGGATGGACAGCTGTCGTAACATTTCTGATACTCCGAGGAGAGTTGTCTCGGTTGAGTAACCAGCTCTAAAGCCGGATTGAGAGGATCCCCTGGGGGATGGAAAGCACACTACTGCCAGAGTAAACACTTGAAATAAACATAGTAGACTACAATTTCTTTTACAGGAAGGAAGGATAAAGGCTGCATAAGCGTAGTGGGCCAGAATGATTATAGAACTGACCTGCAAAGGAAAGTGGCCTAAAGCGATTTAGGTGAATTGAATGTTTGGAGATTCATATTCCACCTCTGCTATTGGCTCAAGTTTGTATTTGACTTGAACAATACATTCCTGTAAAAAAGGAGTTACAGGATTACCAGGAGTTAATCAGCACAGACACGCTGGTGGCAGCATACCATGTAGTGATCAGTAGGCATAACCAGGACCTTTTTACCTGTGTCACTGGAGTGAGGCCCACAGGCTCACTCGTTTAAAGTTCTGCTGGTGTGTGCTTAACCCTTGGCCTACATCGGTTTGGTTTATAGTGCTGTGGAGTGCATGTGTGGTACACATGTGCTAGATGTATGTGTGCCTGTGAATGATGTGATACAGGGCTAATGCAGTACTGTGCAACACATGTATGATATATGCATGTGCTGGGTGTATGTGTTCCTGTCAGTATACAATACATGAAGGCTGTAGTGCAGTGCTTGTAAGCTGTTTACATGTGTTGGGTGTATGTGTACCTGTACATGGTACAGTACATTGCTGACTCTGGGTTCCATTTTGGGAGACTCAGGGCTGCATAGTGAAACATGGGGAGGTAGAAGAATCCCCCCAAGATAGATTTGCGGATTGCTGCATTCCTGTAAGCTGGATGGGATGCATTGGAGAGAGGGAGAGCCAGACTCCCCAGTATACTTCAAAAGGTGCTCTTTGATTCAGAGAGAGAGGTCACAAGGAATGGGCCTAGACACATTTCAGGAAGGAGACAGGCTGATAAGAGAATCACAAAGAGTAGGGCTGAGGCCATGGGGCAACTGTGGGACATGGCCAGAATGTTGGGGAGGGAAGGAGAAAACTCTGGTAGGGATTTAGAATGTTGTGGGGATTCTATGTGTGGCACTTGGGCTAGAGGCAGTTGGAGAGTTGGAGGCAAGCTGGCACCGCTCCTTTCTTGGCATGTACTTGCCTAATTAATAAAATATAACCCTTGGAAGACTTACCTTTTCTGGACCCTCATTTGCTGCTTTTCCAACAATGGCGTCGGGGATGGGATGGAGCGGTGTTTGACAGCTGAATATGTGAAACAGACAACTTGGTGGACCTTGTTGATTCTATTCGGTGCTTCTAATTTTGCTGAGCGGTCTGCAGCATTTTCCATCATACTGGAGTGCGGATCTTCGAGTCTGACAACTTCCCATCTGCACCGACTAGTTCCTCTTCTGTCATTGTTAGAGTTTGTGACATCATCTATGGTGGCCATTTCCTGTGGGTTGGTGGAGTGCACGCTGTGTGCGTTTTGCATTTCCATTCTAGAGGTGTTGGCATAGCAACGCTTAACTTGGGCAGCCTGTGACGTGCCAGCAGCCTTTTTCTTTACATCTATGCAACGCATGCCGAGGTCGGTCAGTGTCATCATCCAAGAGGCATTGTCACAGTGACGCTTGACTCTTCGGAGGTCAACTTTTCTGATGGTTGTGAGTCACAACTCATTGGACTTGTTCCAGATTCACAACATATTTACAGTGCTGGTCATTTCCTTCGGTGACAAGCACACCCTTTTGTAATAATTTATTTTTAACTATTATTCAATGCATTGTTGTGAATTTATTCAAATATATGCAGTGTCTAAGTTGGCACTCCTTGTTATTTAGCAATATCATTTTAGGAATTCCCTTCTCATACATTAGTTCTGATTGCTAAATTGTAGCATTGTGATAGGCTGTTGTGTATCATGGTCAACATTCAGCCACCACCATTCTTTTTAGCTGAGCCTGGAGAGCCTCCCATACAATGGCTTGATTTGTTCGAAGCCTTTGTGGAGGTTTTTTGAAGATGATGAATGCTCTCCTGAAAGACAGTTGTCCTTATTCAAGCACAGATTGGGAGCTATAGGGTTGAGGAATTTCAAGAATTGTACCCTCTTAGAGAACCCTGGTGATGTGTACGTGTATCAAAGTGCTATCAAATAAATGCATGAAAGATATGGTAGGAAAATTAATGTGGTTATGGAAAGGTTTACATTTTATTCCAGGGCACAGAAGGAGGAAGAAACAATTGGCTAATTTGTTGCAGCTTTAAGAGGTCTATGTGTAGCTTGTGATTTTGGGCATATGTCATTTGACCAAGTCTTAATAATCCAAATACTAATGAAAACTAAGTCTAAGAAAACACAAGAAAAGCTAGGGTCATGTGGTGAAATGTCCTTGAAGGCGTTAGTAGATGTCGTAAGGAGCATAGAAGTCTCAGAAAATTGCATGCAAGGGGAATGAGAGTACTGGGTTCGTCAGTGCCGTCTGGAGTGTTAAGGATGGGAAGGATAAAGAGAAAAGTTATGAAGCTATACGATCTAGTGGTATTTCCAAAGGATTGTCATGCTATAGATGTGGATCAAGTAGCCATCTAGCCAATCCTAAATCATACCCTGCTGTAAGTAAAATGTGTAGTACTTGCAAGAAGAAAGGACATTTCAGCAGGGTATGCTAGAGTGCAGAAAGGAAAGTTAATTTCATTGCTGAGAATGTTATGGAAGAGTAGTGAAGTATGGCAGGAGTGGTTTTAAGCATACAGAATGAAGTGTTGTGTAGTAAGAAAATGCCAGTAAGGTTGCTAGTTGTAAATTAAGCATTAATGGAGTGCAGGTGGAAGCCATGTTGGGTTCGGTGCACCATAATGAGCAAAGGCATGTTTGACAGGTTGTGGCCTGGAAGGGGGTTATGTAAATCCAATGTGAATCAAGACAGCTATACCGGGCATAGAATTCCAATGGTGTGGTTTGAATGGGCAAATCTGGAATTTTAATCCAGGAGAAGCCATGGCAAAGTTTATGTTGCTGACAAAGGTGCTATGATCTTAGGTTGGCCCCACATCATTGATCTGGGTATTAAATTAGGTCTGAGATCTAATCCAGTTCAGTGTACAGTGCATGATGAGGTGCAGGCAACAAGTGTGCCAGACATGGGGTATGTGAGAGAAAAAGAAAGAATTTCCCAGTGCGTTTGATGGCCGCCCTGAGTAAGCTGAAGTGTTTAAGCATAAAATCATTCTTCGAGCAAATGCACTGCCTGTAAGGCAGAAATTGAGGAATGTACTTCTGAACTACAGAGATAAATTAAAGAAAATACTTCATGATGTGTGCGAAAAGAAACTAAATAGAACATATTGAAAGTTCAGATTGGGTGTCCCCAGTTGTAATTTCCATCAAGTCTAATGGGGATCTGAGACTATGTGTAGACTTGATATGTTTGAAATTAAGCTATTTGGGTGGACACTTTTCCGCTACCAAATTTGCAGGAACTGATGTCGTCAATTGGCGATGCCACTATTTTTTTCTGTAATTGATCTTACAGGTGCATATCATCAATTGAATTGGATGATGATTCAAGGCACTGTATGGCATTCAGAAGACCAGAAGGAATGTTGCAGTATAAGATGATGCCTTTTATTGCTTCTGCTGTATTCCAAAGGAAATTGTCCAGTATGTTGCAAGGAATGAAAGGAGCAAAGATATTTCAGAATGACATTTTAATATTTGCGAACGATCAAATTGAGAATTATATAAATTTTATACAAGTGTTAGCTGCACTCATGAAGAATGGATTAACAGTGAAAAGCGAGAGGTGTAAATTTGGGAAGCAGCAGGTAGAATACCAAAGTCATTTGATATTAAACAAAGGAATTTATCCTAAAGTTAGTCATGTCGAAGCAATTTTGAATGCTCCTGAACCTACATGTAAAGAACAATTGTTGTCCCTATTAGGATTAACAGAATTCTATTCACGCTTTATGGAATATTATGCTACCAAGGTGGAGCATTTACAGTCACTGTTGAAGAAAAATTTGAAACTTTGTTGGTTACAGGAACAGGCATAGAGTTTTACTGCAATCAAGAATGAAATATTGCATGTCCATGTTTGTAATGGGGGTGGATTGCATAATATCTGTGGATGCCAGTGGGTATGGTGTTGGTGTGGTTTTATCTCAAAGTAAGAATGGTTCAGAATGGATTGTGGCGTATGCATCCAGCACATTGTCATAGGCTGAAAGGAGTGATTCAGTCATTGTAAATGAGTTATTAGCAGCTAAATGGGCTGTAGAGCATTTTAGATTATATGTTTGGGGAAGGAAATTCCAAATTATGACCGACAACAAACCACTGGTAAATATTTTGCTAACTGGTTGTGGAAAAAACCCAACTCCAAGATTGGCACGGTTGGCGTCCACATTGCAGATGTGCCATTATGAAATTGTGCATGTTCCAGAGAAGGATAGTAATGTTGAGGAAGGGTTATCATGTCTACCATTGGAAATTGAGAATTAATCTGAGGTTGGTGAATGTGAGTGTGATGTGGCCTTCACATATGAGGACATACTTTTGGGCAAAAGTATAGAATGTGAATATGGGCAGGAGTTATCAGAACTGGTGTGGATGCATAAAATGGAGAAGGATGTGGTGTTGAAGACAATCAAAAAATATATTTCTGGAGGTTTGCCCAACAAACGTCAATTACAAGGGGAGAGCAGTACATTTTGGAAAGTGAAGGAGGAATTGACCGTATGTAATGATATTCTTTTGAGGGGAGACAGAATTGTGCCTCCCAATTGAGTGTATGCAATCATCATCAAATTGGGTTGTGATGGACATGGAGGTATGTCAATCACTAGGAGGAAAATAAAAGAACATTTCTGGTGGCCTGGATTGGATGCCAGGTAGACCGATGGGTGAGGAGCTGTGCAGCATGTAATGCTAGTGACAAAGTAGCTACACCACCATTGATTGTACCGTTAGAAATGGTGGATTTACCAAACAGACCTTGGCAGAAGGTAGCCATTGATTTCATTGGGCCATTTTCTACTTTACCTTCTAAGGAAGCATAAGCCATAGTACTAATTGATTACTTTTTTAAATGGCATGAAGGGCATATGGTACTTTACTCATGAAATGGTAATTGAATTTCTAAAAGATGTTTTTTCAAGGGAAGGCATTCTGGAAGTTTTGATTTAGGAATATGGTGTACAGTTGAAATGAGCAAAGATGAAGTAATTTTTTAAGGATTGTGGTATCAAGCATGTGAGAGTATTCTTGTACCACCCAGAAGGAAATGGACAGGTTGAAAGAGTTCACAGGGTTGTAAAGGAGGCTATTCAGTTAGCTTTAAAGTCTAGCTTACCATGCAGGAAGTCTCTTCAAAACATGTTGTTGTCTTACAGGATTACTCCCCATACGGTGACTGGTAGAATGACATTTGAGGTGTTAAGAGGGAGGAAGCCTTCTTCCAAATGTGTTCCTTGGTGGTTGAAAAAACAGGAATGAGATGATGTTTGGAATAGAATTGGATCATTAAATGAGGTGGAGGGTAGAATTTCAACAAATGCAAACCAAGAGTAGATGGAATACTGATGGTAAAATGCCCAACATATATGTGGGACAGTGTGTGTGAGTGAAAAAACACAGGTTTTGTAGAAAAGGTGCAGCCCAATGGTCTGAGCCTTTGAAGGTTCTTATGGTTTTGGGTGTGCTGCTAAACTTAGAGATGGGAAGGTGTGGAATTTACATTGTATAAGACGTTGTAGTGTGGTTGGACTCAATAATGAGGCAAAGTGGTGCGTGAGTGGAGGTGTGACTGGTTGATGGGCAATAATACATGCCCGGAATATGAAATAAAAGATCCTAGTTCTGTGGTTGATGAGTGCAGAAACGGTGTGTTTGATGATTGGGCAATGGTTGAGGAAGTCCAAGGAAGACTGGATGTTCGGGTCTGTCGCAGTGCAAGAGATAAAAAGTTACCTGGTTTTCTTGATGGTTATCTGGTTGGATGAATTTCATAGGAAGAAGAACATGTTCCCTTGTTTTATGTATATATTGTATTCTGTATGTACATTATTTCCCTTCATTTTGTATTCTATATTATTTCCTTTACATTTATTTAATCTTTCTGTTTAATTGTAGTTATGTTTTTGGGTTGCTATTGGGGGGAAGATGTGTTGGGCATGGCCATAATGTTGGGGAGGGAAGGATAGAATGTTGGTGGGGAATCTAAATGTCGTAATTATTTGATGTGCAGCAGTTGGGTTGGAGGTAGTAGGAGAGTTGTAGGCAAGCTGGCACCACTCCTTTGTTGGCATGTACTTGTCTACATTATGGAAAAAAATCTTTGAAGACTTACCTATTCCGGACCCTCATTTGCTGCTTTTCCAAAAGTAACATTTTGATGCACATATCCAGGAATGAATGTCTAGTCACTCCCATGACCGGTGTTGTGGGGCTATCAGCTTTGGAATCGCTTCTACTGTGACAGACTGCTTTCTGGAGGAAGAGAAGGCAGAGGAGAGGGAACTTCAAAAGGAAGCAGGCTCCCAACATAAACTTCCAAGACTCAGACTCTAAATCACATTTGCTGTCTGGAAATTGACTATAAGAAGAAGAGCTTAAGAACCCAAAAACTGTCAACTGTCAAGCAGCAAAGTTGGGCTGTGTGAGGAGGAGAAGCTCTACAAGGCTTCTGCCTATGATCAGGACTAGGGGCCATGACCTGGTCATCTCCCAGCTGAGTGATGGTACATCACCTAGGGAATCCAAGACCACTTGCTCTGGAGCACCAGAGGCTGCCTGCCACTTGCAAAGTACAGTGTGTCCTGGGAGGAAGAGGAGAGCATTGGAAGGAGTGAGGTCGAGTAGGGAATCCTGTTGAGTGGATTCCCTTAGGGAGGCGTGAGAAGACGGCTGCTGCACCTGATGGAGCAGGGTTTTCGAAAATAAACCTGCTCGGATTAAAACCTCCTACTGTGTGTAAATTATTAACAGAAATAATCCTGAGAAAAATTAACATGGGGTATTAGAAAGAGAATCGTGAAAACGTACGGGAGGAAAATGTCAAATGATTCCTGTAGGCCGCAAATGATTTCTGCACAGAAAATGTTAGAGATGTTTTAACTAGAAGGGGTTTGTTTTAATAAAACTGCACTGAAAATAAAGAAGTGCAAAGTAACCAAAATGTGATAATAAGTAAAGAACTTTATGTAAATGATAATAATTACATGAAACATTTTAGAGAGAATATTTGCGTTATGAACAATAGAAATGAAAGATTTATGTAAATCAATAACTAAAGCTTATTCTATTTTTCCTAGAGAAATGGCACATTTTGCAGAGAAGGCTTCAAATCACTGTTAAAATTAATTTGCTTTTCTTTTTAACACAGGCTTCAAAAAGTAGTGTACTTCGTCTTTATAATTAGAGTTTATTATTTCATGTCGACGCTATGTGGGGAGATAAAATGTGGACTTCCTCGTAGACCGGGGAAATGTTTATTCTTGTGGATAACAGACCTAATAAATGTTGCTACCGCCGTGAAGAAGGGTGAGAGCCTCGGAAGAAAGACAATATGGTTTCCTCTGCTGAAGGACGATGACGACAACATGTTCCTAGCAAAGAACTTTTGAAAATCAGGTGCAATGGAAGTGGTGTGACTGATCACCCTAATTCTCTGGACCAATGAGAACTGTGAATGATCGAGGTTCGCTACAAATTAGGGATGATCTTTAATTCAAGTTAGGGTATAATTACTAGTGATGGATTCTAAGTGGGGGTGCATGAGGCGAGAGGTGATGAGGAGAGAGCTGTGTTGCTGTTTCCTTATATTAATCAGCTGGCTGTAGCTATCTGATTGACTCCTGACTTATTAACTTTGCTCCTCATATCTTTGTGAGGTTGCCAAGTTTTCCCTTCCGGCCGGAGGGTTAGCCTTTCAAACTATTAGCACGCTGTGCTATAGTTTCTTCTAGGTACAGATGAATTCTGTATTTGCATTAATATTTGCAAATGTTCTTTTGTCTCTTCTCCTATCCACTCACTCATGCTCGTTAAATGGGATGTTATTGTGAATTGCTTGTTCTCTCTCTCGTGAAAATCTGTGATTTGAAAACTTTTTTGTTTGATTGATCATTCATATACTAAAGAAATAGATAAAAGTAAATTGAAAGTAATCAGAGTCTGTCATTATTGAAGATTATGATTAATATGAATATGTTTACTTGTTTGTAGAATAATTCCCTTTGTTGTAGGTCCTCATAAGGGGGTATTATCCGTCTTAATAATTGTCAGTCCCTGACAACTCTCCAAAGGTCCATCGGAGGACAGAGTTGTTGAAGGTATGGGCCAAATTTAGTTAAATAGGGAAGTTTTGTGGGTTTGAAAAGTGGACATTGGTATAAGAGTAAAAATATTTTACCCACACGCTTCCGCTGGATCACACCAATTGGGTATTTGTCCATGTGCAGGTTAAAATTGCCAAAGATCCTCCCACACTTCCTATCTTCAATGATCCATCCAGAGAGGGATATGCAGATAGGCATCTTGGAGATTTATTGAGGCCAGAGAGTCTCTTTCCTTTACCATTGGAATCACTTGCTGCAGGGTATTCATTTTGAAGTGAATTGTCTTGAAATTGTCTTTACTGGAAAAATCAAAGATTACCAACCCAATCCTCATTCCTCCTGTGGGACTGCAATTACTGCTTTCTTTTCAAGTAAAATCAGAACATTCTGTTGCAGAGCTTGCTTCTTGTAGAGGTTTCTCGATGTAAATCTTGGAAGCAACCAAGAGCCTGGAAGATGACTCTGAAATTCAAAAGCATAACCCAAGGGCACTGTTTGAATCTCCCAATTGTCCCTTATTGACTTTTGCAAGGAATTCTGAAACAGACATAATCTTCCTCCAGCTTTCTCTGAAGAACCCCTTATTTCAGCATTGTCAGAAGAACTGATTGTCCATGGCTGCCTGCAAATTCCTGCAACCATTTTCCAATTGTCTGAGCTGAAACATAGATTTATTAGCTGAAGGTTCACATTTCTTGGACATAGAGAGAACATATGGCTATCTTTACTATAACCCTTGAACCAGTGTTTTGAGTTCTTTTGTAAGATTTGCATATCACATTCCCAAGTTTTTCCCCAGTTTGTCACCTGGCATTTTCAGGAAGTAGGATTTCTTGGTGGAATTCATAATCCAGTTCTTAAAATGTAGCTTTCTCCTTGCTGGTTGCCACCCCACTTGCTACTATCACAGAGGCTCTCAAGTCACAAAAAGTTATGTGCAAACAATATTTGGCCTGGAATTCCATTGCCATCAATAATTGAGGACCATCCTCTCCTTCAAGGAATGCCATTGGCAATGATTCAAAATCGCTAGCAAGGGATGGAGAAATATTACTAGAATATACTCCAGCCCTCATAACTAAAGTCAGTCCTGAATTTGCTCCGTTAAAGAAGCATCTGCCTTCTTGTCCACTGACTCTGCAATGACTACCTCCTCAAGCAACAGTGTGGCTGACAGGCCTATTTGATTTGCCATCAGAGGATCCAGTAACAACCTTTGAGGAAGGTACACATCTCTCTTTGCTACTAAATACAAGACTCCCATAAATCTAGGGATTGAAGTATTCTCTGGGTCTCTTCGTTCTCTTCTAAGGAGCTCCTGGACTGCTGAAATAATTGGACATTTCAGAATCCAAGGCTTATTGAACTGCCTGAAAGGGCTCCAAAGAGTGCAGGCTTGAGCTTCATGTAAGGGAAGCTGTAGGTTAGACAAATTGTAAGACATTAGTCCCTTCAACTCCTCCTTATTAATGCACTTCTGTCTAGAATTACCCATATCCATCTCATCTTTGTCTTAACTTGGAGACAATCAAGAGGAAGAAACTGAAGAAAACACAACACACCTGAGAAGAGTCTGTTCTTGGAGGGGAATGACACCCTCCTTGGTCCTCTTGTTGCCTTTGAAAAGCCTCTAAGATAGATCAGATCATTATCTGCATATATTTCTCTGACATTGTCTAACTCATGCCAGATACATTTCTGTTGAATGGCTTCTTCTTGAGTCTAATAGCCCTATTGCTCCTATCAGGAGAAGGAGACAAGTGCCTCTGCCTTTCACTGTGCTTCTCTACCCTTCCAGTTAGCGCAATGAGTAGACACCTTAGTAGATACCCTTTACCACACCGAAGCACCCCAAGTGCCCACCAATGTAGGAAGCTGGCTCTTTTTATAGTGGACCAAAATGAGGCGCACTGTGTAAAGAGTCCAAGCAAACCCCAGTATGCTGACAGAGGCACAAATGATAACCCAAATGCTCTCTTTCATGGCAGTGTGGGGGCGCAGTGAGGCCCATCAGAGGGTAGAGCTGAGCATTTATTGCAAACAAACAGGCAGTAAGTGAGACACACACTCAATAAAGAAATCCTACACCAATTCATAAAAATAACACTTCTTTTTATATGAATTTAGATACCAAGATCATCGGAATCAGGTAAGTACTTTTCGAGTTATGAATTTTTATACGTTTCAATTTCTGGAGCTGTAATGTTATACAATGGGGGGAAACATATACTGCATACGGGCACTTAACAGCAACTAATGGGACCCGACCCTTCTCCGGGACTTAAGGTGAGTATGGGTCAAGGTCCAAGGCCACACCAACAAGTCACCTCGGAGGCTCTGGGGAGCCCAGGTGCAGAGGTGTGTTACGGCGTCGACTTCAATGGGGAATGATCCTGTCAGAAAGAGGCTGCAAGCTGGGACTGGTGGGCCAGTCCGGGGGAACCCACAAGGGGGCTCAACCCTTGAGATGCTCTGGCACGTAGGGACACAGTTGGTCCACCTATACTCGGGCTGTGGGGCTCGAGTGCAGTGGTGTTTTTTGGCGTCATGTTTGGTGCTGGAGTCACTAGCGGTTGGAGGGGGGCCTGCAGAAAGAGGGTGCTGGCAGCGACTGAAAGTCCAGTCTGGCCAGACCCAAGGATGGGCTCAGCTCTTGTGGGTCTCAGGACCACGTGGACACCATCACCTCCCTCAGACTCAGGCTGTGGGGTGCAGGTGCAGAGGCAATTTGAGGTAGGTGGTAGGAGGCTCACTTCTTTGTCTTTGTCTCTGCAGGAGGGGGCAAACAGGACAGTTGGGCCACTTTCAGTGTAATTCTCACTTTTTCTGAAGTCCCTCAATGTGCAGGATGGTTTTCCTTGGCGCTAGTGTCCTGACTGGACACAACAAGCCTTGGCTGCTGTAAAGGGTCTTGTACCCCAGGAATTGGTGTTGTGCGGATCCGGTCAGTCATGGCATCCTCACACTTGGAGGAAGGATGGATCTGACATGTGGGAGCATGGTGACCTCTTTCTGGGTGGCTGTAGCGTTGGCATTCCTGGTAGGCTGCAGGATGGTAAACCAGACCTTGCTTCTTTGATGCAGGGGAGTAGGTCCTCGACTCCAAGGGAGTTTCTTTGGCGATTGGTGAAGCTCTGGCAGCCCTCCAGGTTTCGTGGAGACTGCACAGCAGCAGGCCGAATCGGTTGCTCCTCGAGGGTTGGGTGCAGCAGGCAGCATAGCAGGTTTGGCACCAAGTCAGTCGTGATCTTCTGTTCTGAGGTCAGCAGTTTTCTTTGGCCACTCCTACTTTGTGTCTATTGAAATCTGAAGTCCTGGCATCAGGGGTGACACCTAAATGCTGCATTTAGGGGCTTAACAGGGAGTATCAGGTAGTAGCCAATGGGCCACCTACCTTTAGGGTGACTACACCCTCTATATGACCACTTTGGGTCGGAAGTGGGCATAACCCTGGCCCAAAGGACCTAATCCCAACATAAACCAAGATCGTGGAAGTTTCCTAGTCATGTTCACTTCAGATAGCCTACCTAAGGGGTGGTACTAGCCTGAGGGTGAACACACTTCCTGACTAGCTAATTTTTCCACCTGTCCTGCTACCAAATAGGCCCTGGGCAGGGGGTGGTGTTTCCCTTGTCTGGGGGAAGTCAAGGTTGCATATCTCGGACGGTGGAGGCCCTTGAAGCCTCCTGCCTTAATAAGCAGATTACTAGTCATCCTGCTTGGAGTAGGTGACAACACCTCCTGCCAGAGCATGCTTTGTTTCAGACCTAAGAGAGTGTATGCTCTCACATCCAAGGAGTCAGAAACAAGTCTGTGGTGGAAGGCTGGACAGGACCAGTCAGGCAACACACCAGAGGTCTGTAGGCTTTCAGAGGGTACCTGTAAGGTACCCTCTGGGTGCATGTATTAATAAATCCATCACTGGAATCAGTGTGGGTTTATTAATATGAGGTGTTTGATACCAAACACCATAGGTCTCAGTGAAGCTATTATGTAGCTGGGAAACTCGTTTTGACCAGTGCCCAGTACATACCTTAAGATGGCTTCCTTGTTCACTTTTAGTGTCAGTAATTGAACTGGCCAGTCATGAGGCATATCTGCTCATGTATATATGTCCTCACATGTAATATAAAGCACCCTGCCTTAGGGTTGTAAGGCCTGCTGTAAGGGTGACTTACAAATTTTACATGCAGTGCTAGGGTACATGGCACAGAGGGTATGTGCCATGTCGTATTTTCACTTTTTAGGGTCCCTTGTCATGCAGCCTGCAGTGGCAGTTTGCATGAGTTTGGTGATGGGTCCCTTAGAGTGGCACAATATGTACCTATGCCCTACGTACCAGGGGTACTACTTACTAAGGACTTACAGAGGTGCTAATGGCCTGGTCATTTGGAGATCAATTGGCCAGTAAACTTGCTTCGGGGAATGAACACTGGCACTGGGGGCCAGGTTAGCAGGAACCCAGTGCACCTCAGTCAAAGTTGCATCAAATACCAGGCAAAAAGTGGGGGGATCAGTGCATCCTACACCCACTTAGCCATTCTCCTCTACAAAAGCAAAAAAAGAAAGTTTTTATTAAGATTACTAACATGAAAGAAATTACTTTCTGCATAGGAGATCTATTGAATCAATTCCATATATTCCATTACCTAGAACTTCTCTCCCTCCTCACTTGGACAGCAGACCCACTACTCCCCCTCTGAACTCCTTGAATGGGAACATTACTAATCTGGCTCCCCGCGTCCAACCTCTCCCCTCTCCTAATCCCACTGATTCCGTACAACCCCTGACACCGGATCACTCTCCCTCCATAGACCCAAGTCATTCTCGGCCCCTGCCTAAAACCTTAAACTTTCTCAGCTCAATAACACAGCAACTGAACAGAATGGAGCGGAAAATTAACTCCCTTGCGGCCGATTTCCTATACTTACAGCAAAACCTTCTCAACAGGACCAAGCCACCGTGCTCCCTCTCCCCGGGTAGATTGGCTCCTACCCCCTCAATACCCCTCCCATGGCCCCTCAGAGCACCCCTCGCCCCTCCAGTCTGTCAACGAGTCAGGCACTTCGACCCAACCGGGATCGCCAACCCTTTTTGGTACCGAAACCTGATGAGATCAACGACTCTTACCTCACTATGAGCCTGAACTCAGCCCCTCTCCCCATACCTGTTATTATTGGCACTAACAGAATCCCAAAAACTGTCCACTCGCCCAGACCTCCTGCTCAATACTCCTCTATCCACCTAACTCCCCCCATCATCGAGGCTCCCGCCCTCTCTCTTGCATGCTCCTAAACTGCAGATCAGCAGTTCAACACGCCACAGACATTGCTGAAGCTCTACTCGCTGAAGAAATTGACATCGCTTTCCTCACAGAATCCTGGCTCAATGTCCACTCCACCCCCATTCTTGACATTCTCACCCCTCCAGGGTACAACATCATCAGACAAGACAGGCCGATCAAAACTGGGGGGGGACTAGCCATCATTTACAAAGATGGAATACAGATGACCAAACTTAAACCTGCAGAATACCTATCGTTTGAATACCTAGGTGTCGAACTCACTACCAAAGGCACCTGTCCCATCAAATTCCACACCATCTACCATCCTCCCGGAGAGCGTACCTTTTCCCCGAAGAACTAACAGACCTAATAACACGTTTCTCCATGACAGACACAAAAGACGTGTTCCTGGGTGACCTCAATATACACTGGAACGACCCAGAAGACTCCACTGTCCAAAACCTATCCAACCTACTTGAGATATACAACCTCAAACAACTCTGCAATAAACCAACTCACATCAAAGGGGCAACACTGGATGCGATCATTACCAACAATGAACTGGTCTCTCTGAGAGCGATTTCTCCCATTGACTGGTCCGACCACCACCTCATTCTGTTCAAGATTGACGCACTTGTCAGCCACCATCCTATTCGTGATGACAAACCGAAACACTGGACCAGAAACATCAAAGAAGTCCCTTTACCCGAACTTGAATCCATGATTCATGCTCATCTACAACTCCAACCTTCATCATGGACGGCCGATGACCTCACTACTCACTTTAACGCAAAAATGACAGAGGTTTTAGACCAAGTAGCCCCACTCAAACTCAAACAAATGAGGCGAACCAAATCTAAACCCTGGTTCAATGTGGACCTGAATAAGGAAAGGCGTCAACTCAGACAAACGGAAAGGTCTTGGAGACTAAACCCCTCGACCTTGCACCTAGCACAACTTAGATCTGCTCGGCAGGCATACAAAAAACACATTTTCAGCGAAAAGGCGTCCTTCTTCCGCAACCAACTAGATCTGGCGAAAAACAGACCGAGAGAACTCTTTAACATTGTCAAAAGCCAAACAAACTGCCCTCCCTCTCAAGAAATCAAAGCCACCAAAGAGCGATGTGAAGAAATTGCCACCTTCTTCACTAATAAAGTCGCAAAAATTGATTAATCCTTCATCCAATCAGACCAATCAGAAAGAGTTCTTGCCAGGGACAATCAGGTCTGCCTCCAGCTAAAAAACAATGCGCATTGGTCCGACTTTCAGCTAATGTCGGAAAACGAGGTCTTCAGTATAATTTCTAAACTAAAACCCTCCTCCCACACTATGGACCCCCTCCCATCCACAACTATTAAAGAACTCAACCACACCATTTCCCCTTTCTGGACAAAAATCATCAACGCCTCTCTCACTTCAGGCTGCGTCCCAGAATCCCTGCAACTAGGACAAATCACTCCCATCCTCAAGAAACCAGGAGCCGACCCTAATGATCTTAACAACCTCAGACCTATCTCCAACCTCCCGTTCCTTGCAAAAACATTGGAGAAATGCGTTCTCCACCAACTTAACAAACACATAGATGAATTCAACCTCCTGGACACCTTTCAATCAGGATTCAGGAAAGGCTGTAGCACTGAAACAGCTATGCTCAACGTCTCGGACGATATTCACAAGGCTTTGGATGAAGGTGATGCCTGCCTTCTCATCCTTATTGACCTATCTGCTGCATTCGACACAGTAAATCATCCAGCCCTTCTGGAGACCTTGTCGAAGCGCTCCGGCATTAATGGCACAGTACTAAAATGGTTCACCTCCTTCCTTCAACACCGCTCGCAACAAATTAAAATCAACTCCTGTCTCTCGAAGCCAACACAAGTCACACTAGGGGTCCCGCAAGGCTCGATCCTCTCCCCGTCCCTCTTCAATCTCTTCATGGAGCCCCTCACAATCATCTTGAAAAAAGCTGGAGTGAAATACCAGCTATACACCGATGACACCCAAATCTATTTCAAAATCAAGTCTCCCAGCGACATCCGACACCTTAATGTCACTCTAACCGAGATCCAAACTTGGTTCAACGCTAACCACTTAAAGCTCAACCCAGATAAAACGGAACTAATCCTATTCTCTCCAAAAAGCAACCACCGACCAATCCAAGAGTGGCTCAAGAATCTGGTTGCCCTAAACTGCCCCCTCGTCCTATCAGACTCAGTTAAGTCTCTAGGCATCACCCTTGACAAGAACTTATCAATGGAGGCCCACATCAAAAACTCTGCAAAAAACGCTCTTTTCTCACTAAAACACCTCAAGAAATTGAAACCTTTTCTTCCCCATGATGACCTCAAGACAGTAGTTCAATCCCTTGTTCTCTCTAAAATCGACTATGGGAACGAAATCCTAACAGGGACTCCAAAAGCTCACCTAGCCCCACTAAGGGCAGTGCTGAACATGGCCGCTCGACTCATATCTGGAGTAAAAAGATTTGAACACATCACTCCAGCTCTCAACTCCCTCAACTGGCTTCCCATGGAAGGGAGGTGTATCTACAAGCTGGCCTGCATCACACACAAAACCCTACACTCAGCGGCACCCAACTACCCGAATAACAAACTGGTAAGAGCAGGTCAATCTAGAACGCTGAGAAGCTCCAAATCTCTCCTTCTTATCCCTCCGAAACTGAAAAAGAAAACCACCCAATACCGATCGTTTTCTGGCAACGCTACCAGGATGTGGAACGCTCTCCTAGAGTCCTCAGATGCAACCCCTCCTTCTCCTGTTTCAAAAGGGACCTGAAACTCCATCTCCTTAACAAATACTTTCCTGACCAACGTCAACTAACCTAGACTGCAACATCCGAGTTGACTTCTCTCTCTTGACATTCAAGGATAATTGGTGACCGGACTGCGTTAACCACCCTCGTTTGTTCTCTCTCCCTCCGATGCACTGTGTACCTATTTTTCATGTTGTATTTTTCTTTATCTCCGTTCGCTTCCTTACTGCCTTCCTACTATGTAATGCAATTTCCTTCTGTTTATAGTGTGTATGTAAAGCGCTCTGATACCTACGGGTCAAGCCAGCGCTCTATAAAACTTTTAAAATAAAAATAAAATAAAAATAAAGATAGTTTTAAATATAAAAACCATCTGAACAGGTAGAAGCCTAGGTAGATGAATTCAACAAACAAGCCATCCTGATCAAATGCCTTGTGTACCATGGGTCTTATCCACTGTAAAGAGCACACCCAGTAGGTCAGGTGTGTGTTCAGTAAGGAATATTCATATTTAAAAAAATGATAGGTAAGCTCACGCACACCTACCCAGGTGTCATACTTCTCCTCTGGTTTCCTCATTCGTCAAAAATGCGTATAATTATGAACGACTTCCCATTTTTTAGGAAGTACTTTCAGAGTTGTATCAAGAAATGGGATCCAGAGAGTAAAGCTCAAAATCTCTGAGGTGTCTTGCATATGGTTTTACTGATTGAGGACCAAGGAGATGATAAAAACGTATTAAGGATGCCTAGGAGATTAATCACGTATAGTGATAAAGGGCCAGATGTACGACCCTTTTGTGCTTGCAAACGGGAGATCGGCCCATTTGCAACTGCAAAAAGGGTAATGGCATGAATAAACGCTATTTTGCAAGTAACAGACTCGCAAAATAGCATTTGTGACTCTCGCTATTAGGAAGGGGCATCCCTTCCTAATAGCGAGACTCTGCCATGTACTATTGTTTTGCTACTGCATTTGCGGCTGCAAAACACTTGCAGTTTACCACCTACTTCAAGTAGGTGGTAAACCACTCGCAAACGGGAAGGTGTCCCCAGGGGACACCTTCCCCTCTGTGAGTGTGTGAGAAAATATTTTTTAAAAGCAGGCAGTGGTCCCAGAGACCACTGCCTGTCCTTAAAAAATGAAACTGAAAAGTTTCATTTTTCTTTTTTAAATGCATCCCGTCTTTCTTTAAGGAAAACAGGCTGCATTTAAAAAAAAAAAAACTGCATTATGTAAAAAGCAGTCCCAGACATGGTGGTCTGCTGACCCCAGCAGGCCACCATCCCTGGGAGTGCTAGCCATTCCCAATTGGGTCGCAAATTGCGCTTGCCTCATGAATATTGATGAGGCATGCAATTTGCCACCCCACTGGGAATCGCTAACAGTGTCTGTGACAGTGTTGTACATTGCATTTTTGCAAGTCGCAAAGCGACGCAATTTGCGAGTCGCAAAATGTCAGGGTCGTACATCCGGCCCAAAGTGCTTTACACAGGTGGTGCAGATACGAAATCCACTCTTACCCTACCTTAACATTAAAGTGTAATTGCCCCATGGAGGTACACACTGGGTTAATCCCTTGTAGTCGCACACTATGGGAAACATTGTAGGTATAGATGTAAGTGTTAGTGGTTAATCAGTGTGATGTAGTTTTATAGGCAAATTGGAGGCCTGCTCAGGAAAGTAGCCTGCCATTTACACCATCAAAGGAAGAACAGCGCTCCATCACCAAATCATCCAGTGCCCTTGGTATACTACCAGGTTCGAGCCCAGTATGTGTTTGCTCAGTTCAGGTGCGGACGCTCGTTTTTGTGTGAGGTGACGCAGCTTGCTTGGCAGTGGTGGCTCGCAGAGGGAGTGCTGCTGGCGGTAGGGCGGGGCGGGGGAGGGGCTGGGTGGGGGGGTAGTGGAGTCGGACATACGACGGGCAGGAGTAAGGTAAGTAAATAAAACTATTTACCTTGCGCTCGCTGCATTGCCACTCGGCGATGCAGCGAGCGCAAGGTAAATAGCTTTATTTATTTATTTATTTACGTACCTTACTCCTGCCCATCGTATGTCCGACTCCACTACCCCCACCCAGCCCCTCCCCTGCCCCACCTCACCGCACCGCAGCACTCCCTCTGCGAGCCGCCACTGTTGCTTGGTGACATCATGGCAACAGGCATTATGGAAATTGACGTCCCCATCTCATAGCTTGTACGTGCTCCGTTTTTTACAATGTATTATACTTGAGTAAAGAAAAGAGTATTCTTGATGGACTATAAATATTAATGGATTAAAATACACAACAGATTTCCATGCGTGTGGACAGTGCCAAACATAGACTGTTTAGTGTGAGTAAATGTCAGTAGTAAAATGGGATACCATTGCTCATCAACCTTGTGTCCCCAAAAGTGACAGGTCTGTGTCCTTAAAAGTGGCAGGTCTGCGGGTCCCCAAAAGTGACAGGTGCCATGCCCCCCTAGCACCAACTAGTGTCCCCAAAAGTGATAGGGGCCACGCCCCCCTTGCACCAAAAGTGACAGGTCCCAAACCCTTATGATGGATGTAGGTGACCATTTGACCCAAGGGGCGGTCTGCCATGGGGTGGAGCTGCTTTTGGAGACAACAGCGAACCAGAGCCCTATGACGACGGCTGACCATGTTGTTGTGTAGAGGTGCACGCCCCTTTGAGGGTTTGTTTAGGATACATATAAGGCCTCCTTAAGAGCCATGTACAGCAAGCAGACGGCTGAACACGAAAAGGTCCCCATAGCAAAAATGAAGAGATACACCCCGCTCTTGAAAAGGCCCATGTTGGGTGGCGGCCAGGCCACCATCAATAGATATTACCGCAGCTTAACACCCCTGGTAATGGACGAGAATGCTCAACAAGAAACACCTAAAGATATGGGCTGCAACGTTACTGGTTTTGGCGATGACAGTTGTGGGCGCATGGAAGCACGCAGTCTCAAGGATTGGCCGCGAAGGGTGTCCCCAATTAAGGTCGATAGCAGTTGGAGTTTGGACTCTTGTAATGACAGCAAGTATGAGGGATTCGGCTTCGTGGAGCTGGCCGAATTGGAAGATACGATATTTCCACCTAACTCCACCGTCTATGAAGACCTGGGCTTTGAGGAGGATACGCCGCCTGAGAAGGTATTTGTGCAACAGCCGGGTACAAGCCCCGTAGATGATGGGGTATCGCAGGATATTAGCGACTCTCAAGATTTCAGAGCCGCCGCAGAGGGCGGTGAAAATGTTGAGGTTAGTAAAAATTTTATGAGCAGGTCGCTACATAATGATGTATTTTATTTCTTCAACTAACTGGCTGTTAATCTTTCTTCTTTTGACCCTAGAGAGCAACCCCAGCTGGATGTACATACTTCATAATGCACTATGGGAAAGAAGGTGTAGCACCTCCTAACACACCCGTCTATGAAGACATGGTTTTTCAGGAGGAAGCGGCTCCTGAGAAGGTAGTTGTGCAACAGCCGGGTACAAGCGTCGAAGATGATGGGGTATCGCAGGACATTAGCGACTCTCAAGATTTCAGAGCCGCCGCCGAGGGCGGTGAAAATGCTGAGGTTAGTAAAAAATGTTATGAGCAGGCCTTTACATAATGATGTATTTTATTTCTTCAACTAACTGGTTGTTAATCTTTCTTCTTTTCACCCTAGGGAGCAACCCCAAAAAGAACGGAGGCCGTGGGGCATCCTACAAAACCGGACAGCGTAAATTTTTACTGTCTATGTTGTGCAAAACAGACTGAAAGTTCCACAAGACAGAGTACTGATGTTCTCATGAATTGTGACTATGTCTCTAAGAGCGACGCTGGTGTTAAAGAAATTCAAGTAGTACCCCACGATGACCTGATGGCTGTTAAAGGTTTCGCAGCGGCTGTGGTACTAGCTTGTGTCAAACATGACTATTACGGCCTTTGTTCCGGACACAGAATGGGGGATCCTCAGCAGGATGCGCACGAGTGTCTGGGTGAGGCATACAGAGCACGAGTAATCCATTATATATGTAGTTTGTTAGACCCATGCAAGATGTATAAACTGTTAAGGGTGGTGTACGGACTGTCCTCTGAAAAGAAATATGTCCACCCGAATATGCTGAAGCTCTTGACAACGGCACTCGAGGAGACCCGACACGCCCATTATCCAAGCTTAAAACTGCAGGGTATGCAAGGGATGTGCACAGCTTTTGATAGAAAGATGGTAGAAAGACTCGTAGAAAGACGTATGTGTAAGCTGTATATAAAAAATAGAAGTATAGGGTATTTACCACCACGAAGACTATTTTAAATAAATAAGGTCTTATTTAGCGTAACAGGATAGCGTGTATTTAGAACAAAGTAGTAGAATGTTACACCGTAAGGTGGCTATGTGTTAATCCGTCCTTACGATGCTTACTATGAAAATGTAAAGTACCTTCTGTTTATGTTTTGTTAATATTCTTTATTTTTTAATAAAATGTCCTTACGCAAAACAAGCGTCATTCATTGCCTGTGGTGTAGCGGATGATAACATGCCGGGGGCCCGGCTAAGAAAACTTTATTATGATACAGGGGGAGTTGGCAGCTTGGGAAGCGCCGAAGCTCTGTATAGAAGGGCTGTAGATGAAAATGAACCTGTAAGCAGAGACCTGGTGAAGACTTGGTTATCAGGAGAGGAGGCGTATTCACTCCATAAACCAGCCAGAAGATGGTTTAAGAGGCGCCCTACAATCGTTAATGCACAAATAGATTATCAATGGCAGGCGGATATCATCAGCCTTCAAGATATAGCATAATATAACAGCGACACTCGTTATATATTAACCGTCATAGATGTCTTGTCCAAGTACGCCTACGCAGAAGCGCTACGCGATAAAAGTGGGGCTGGCGTCACAGCCGCTTTTAAAGCCATCTTCGAGAAGGGGCGAATTCCTCAAAAACTACAAACAGATGCCGGTAAAGAATTCTTAAACAAGGCATTTCAGAAATTATTAAAGCACCATGGGGTTCAACATTTTGTAACACACACGGAGGTAAAAGCAGCTGGTGTAGAGCGGTTTAACAGAACTTTAAAGTCTAAGACGTGGAGGTATTTTACGGCCCACAACACCTACAGATACGTTGATGTTCTACAAGCTTTTTTAGTTGTATATAATGCCAGTTATCACAGGACCATCAAAACAGCTCCCGTAGAGGTAACTCCTAGTAATTCTTTATCTGTTTGGAGAACGGTGTACGGGCGTAATTTCGCTACAAAGGTGAAGAAGCCTATTTTTAAGAAAGGTGATCACGTAAGGATTTCAAAATTGAAAGGGGTCTTTACGAAGGGCTACCAACAGACTTTTAGCGACGAAATATTTATAGTGGAAAGTGTGGAGCTTAAAGAAGGGATGTATATTTACAGGCTAAAGGACTACGATGGGGAAGCGGTGTCGGGGGTCTTTTACGAGGAAGAGTTACAAAGGATACCCGATGATCCGCACAGGGTGTACAGGGTTGAAAAGATTCTGAAAAGGAAAGGTAGAGGCGCTAATAGTCAGGCATATGTCAAATGGCGAGGATGGCCGGAGAAATTTAACAGTTGGGTGTTGGCCAGCTCCCTGAAGGGTGTGTGAGCTGAGGCCCATCTAAAAGCTGCTGTTAAGATGGAGACAACGCCCTTTTATATCACCTTGCCGTCCAACGCCTCTAAAGACATGTTCCCCGACAACCAGATTTCTAATTATACCGTGAAATTGGCTAAGCCTGTGGACTTGAAAGGGGATTGGGAGGTAGCCCTAACCGAGATCCAATACCCTAGAACATGGAATACATTTACGCAGAGCGAGGCCAAGTTTTACATAAAGCGTGAGCAGGACCCTGTGAGCATGCACGAGAGCATCCCATACGGCTACTACCCAACCGTTTCAAGTGTTGTCGACGCCATCAACAAAGCCATAGGCACCATCGAAACATATACGAATACTCATCTGTCGTTAGATAACGGCAGAAGGAAGGTGTTTCTTAAAACCCCTAATCGCACCACTGTGTTTAACTGCTCCGGTAAATTAAGAAGAGTTTTAGGCACAGTACAGAATGCGAAAAGTCCGATCGAACAGGATCACACGTGCCCCGATATTAACGGGGGGTTCTACACGCTCTATGTGTATAGCCATATTGTAGAGGCCCAGAGGATCGGCGATAGTTACTCGCCTCTGTTAAGATGGGTCCATGTACAGGGCGAAAATAATACTATGGTCAATATTCAATTCAACAAACCCGACTACGTTGCAGTTTCTAAGAACCATTTTGACACTATTTCAATTATGATCTTTGATGACCAGTCCGCCCCTGTGTCCTTTAAATACGGGAAAGTTATTGTTAAGCTTCATTTAAGGCTGAGACGCGACAGAGGCTATTAAGCAGGCATCATGGTGGTTGTGAAAACATACGGGGACCCGTCTATGTACAGGGACTATTACCGAAACCAGGCCGGATATGGAGGACCTCCGTACTTTCAAGGGTCCCCTGTTATGTACGGGGCTGGTCTAGGAGGTTTCTTCCGCAGTCTGTTTAGAAGAGCTATGCCCTTCTTGAGAAGAGGCTATGAAATTGCAAAACCGCATGTTAAAGCGGCGGCTACGAACATTGCCCAGGACGTAGTAGGGTCTGTTACTTCGGCGGTTGCCGAGCGCATGAACAAACATCCGCAAGAAGGCGCTGGTTTGGTGTATAGGCATCGCGCTATTGTTAAAAGGAAGCGCCGTGCTTCGAGACGCAGAGGCCCACCTGCCCCCTATAAAAAAAGGAGGAGTTCTTCAAAGAGCGCTCAGAAAAGAAAAACACCAAGACGGAAGAGAGCTTCCAAGAAGAAGAGATCCGCCTCTAAAGTAAATATTTTTAAAGCGGCGCAAACTAAAGCATGGCCTTTGTACATTGTGCATCGGGCGAGTGCGCCAAATCCGAGTTAGACTTGTTTACTCTAAAGCCCACTCAGACAAGCATCGAAAACAGTTTTTTCATGGAGGTATCACCTTTAGCAGCTTTGACGCCTCTGGCCCCTATAGAGTTTTATGTATCAGGGTCCACGGATATGTATTTGGATCTCAACAACACGCTACTCCATCTTATGTGTAAAATCGTAAAAGCGGATGGTTCCGACATAGCAGCAGACGCTAAAGTGGCGACGATCGCATACCCCCTAGCAACTGTGTTTAATCAGGTGGACATCACCCTGGGCGATCGCCTCATCACACAGAGCGATAACATGTACGCCTACAGAGCCTACCTCGAGAGCATTCTAAATTACAGTAGCTTCGCCCTCGACACGCAGCTTTCAGCGGGGCTCTTCTACAAGGACACATACGGACACTTTGAAGCCAAGGAGCTGGACGGTGACAATCAGGGTTTTGTAAAAAGAGCAAGTTTTGCAACGGGCAGTTCGTCACTTTGACCTCCTGGGTCGCATACATTCAGACCTCTTCTTCCAAGATAAACTGCTCATCAACGGAATTGATCTTAAGATCAAGCTCACTCGCAACAAGGACTCATTCTGTCTCATCAGCGGGGTTGCGGACCAGAACACGATGGACATACTGTCAGCGAGTCTGTTTGTAAAGAGGGTGAAAGTGTCCCCGAGCATCAGATTAGTTCACGCCGACGCTTTGCAAATATCAAACGCCAAGTACGCTGTGGAAAGAGTAGCTCTGAAGGTGTTCATCATCTCTGCCGGTACCCGATTAACTCAGCAGCAGAATTTATTTCTGGGACAACTACCCAAGCTTATCATCATCGGATTTGTGGACAATACAGCTTTTAGCGGCATCTACACCTCAAATCCCTTCAATTTTAAGCACTACGGCATCAACTACGCTGCGATGGTCCACGAGGGCACTGTGATTCCTGCAAAACCCTACACACCCAATTTTATAACCTCCAACTACGTCAGGGAATATCAGGGGCTGGTTTCGATAACCGGGAAGCACCTACGGGACTGTGGGGTAGCCGTGTCAAGAGAAGGCTATGGGGCTGGATACACACTGTTCACATTTGACCTGACTCCCAACATGGAAGATGGCGATCACTACAACCTGGTCAAAAACGGCAATCTAAAAGCTGAAATACGATTTAGTAATCCGCTACCTGCGAATGTGAACATGGTCGTATTCTCAGTATTTGACAGCATCATTCAGATCAACCACGCCAGACAGATTTTGTTTGACTATCTTTAAAACGTTTGTGAAATGGACACTGTGCAGATACGTGACTTCTTAAGCAGACATAAATACGCTAAGAAATACTTTTTAGGTGTTTTCCCTAGCGATGGGTTACCAGGCGAAATAGGGCCGGAAAGACCACGCACCCTAGTGTTTAACACAGATCCTCATTACAAGGGTGGAACACACTGGGCGGCGGTGTTTATAGATAGTGACAAGGTTACAGTGTTGGACAGTACAGCCGAGTTCCCCGAACACAGTATCTATACACAGGCCATATTCAAGTTTGTGAAAAAAGCAGCAGGGAGGGTTGAGTATAACAAGCTAAGGGTCCAGGATTCGTTAGCCATCACATGCGGGGAACACTGTATTTATTTTATCAGTAAAATGTCGGAGGGTGTGGCGTTTAGAAATTTCTTAAATCTATATTCGCGTGACCTTGTTAACAATGACAGTATAGTTGTGAAATATGTAAAAGAAAACACAAGGGCCACGGTCAGACCTGTGAAAACAGAATATAGCGTTTGTCAAAATTGTAAGGGCATGTAACGTGTGTATGTTTAATGATGAACGTTTAAAATAAAGACATTTTTAAAACAAGCATTCAGACTCTGCATTTCTATGCTTACACATGCACCATAATTAAAATGTTTTAAAAGACGAGTGAAATGGGTTGAAAAGTTATAAAAGTGTTTATTACAAACATTTATGTAAGGTGCGCATTACAATGACAGTCATTACTAGAGAAATATATGAAGAAAAATCAGACACGGTTATACACGTAATAGGCACAGTTATTCAAAAAGTCTGTAGAAACATTAAGGATTAATCCACGTATGGGCTGTGGGCAGTGTCCTTTTTCTCGGTACAGTCGTCGCAGGTGGGGTGCTCCAAGAGAGGGATAGTCGTGGGGCGTCAGAGACGGCTGGCGATGAAGGGAAGTATGCCTTCAAACTTTCAAGCATACGGCGGTGATCGTTATTACCCACGAGTGTGGGAGGGATGTTGAGTTCAGCAGCGGCGCGCAGAAACTGATCCCAACCTCTAGGAGCATTTTGCTGCGTTAGGGTTTTGGGGTGCGTGAGACCTTTGACTAGATCGTACATGTGTGAGCCAACAACCGGCTGCCCCTTGTAGAGAAATTCACCGCGTTCATTCCACGCTGTTAGGTCTTTAGAAGCGGCGAGTTTACTCATCAGCATTTGCGCTGCCCCCCTGTGCCTCTGACTTATATTTTTTAGGAGGTCGTCAACAAAGATAACCGGGGTCGGGGCCAGGGCCGGCTGCGACTGTAGGGGTTGCGGAGCAGGCGCTGGCGTTGGTGGCTGTTCAGAGTCCTGGGCATATAGAGTTAGCTTATTTTTTTCAGTATCCCACTGCTTGTAGTAGGTTAGAACATTTTTAAGGGTGTTGGTGTAAAGGTTAGCTTTGTCGTACGGGTTTAGATCCTTACGGTTCAAAATGTCTTTAATTTCACCATCCAGTCGTAGAGTCTCATTTCGCCGTATATCCCAGGCATTGTCCGCAGAAGAGCCCAGCTGCTCCAACTGTTGTCTAGGAACCAAATACATCTTTGCGGCATGCTCCATCACCGTCCCGAGAGGAGGCTTGTAATTATAGCTATAGCTATGCCCAACAATGAGCCTATGAAACCCCCAGACTGTTTCACCAGTTTCTTCTTATTAATAAGCGAGGCCCTTTTATTACTGAGCTTCTTGATAAGATGTCCCTTCTTCTTCAACACCTGTAACTGGCTCTTTGATATAGGGACGTTACCTTTTAGGGTGTTTAGGGCTATTTCTGAAATGGCCGCCACTAAATCATCAGAAGCAGCGCAGAGGATGGCCTTTCTGTGCTGGGGACTGGCATTAACCAGCATTTTCAGGAGAGCTAAATTGCGGCGTAGGCGGTCAGACATGGTCAACACAGGGTGTTATAAGGGCAGGACTACAAATGTCTCTAAAGGTCTTCAGCGCGGCTTTTTATAGGCTCGGGACTTGGTCTTTGGAGTGTAAGCGACTGGGAGATCAGGGGGAAAAATATCAGCCCTCAGTCTGTAGTCTTCTAGAGTGTTATTTTTTAAGTCGACCAACAGGTAGCCGTGGGGTTTTGCGGTAGCGTCGTTAAAGGCCTCCATGAAGAAGTGTGTGTTTTCCGGGTACATCTGTTTAGCTATGACGGATATTTGCTGTTTGTCACGGGGATTTTTAAATAAAACAAGGTATGAGGTGTTGAGTGCTATAGAGCGGCTGTTCTTGCCCTTGTAAAACAAGTTCTGCACAATGTAGCATATGCTTAGATTGCGATGGTGTGAATATTGAGTAAAAGCTCGCTCTAACTCAGGATGATCCCCACCTTCACGCATAAGGTCATCGACAATTACCATGTTTACAAGGGTCGGTGGCAGCAGCTCATCGTCGTTGAGGTTATCAGGTATACCTTCTATAAATCTGATATGTGGGAAGCTACGGGACAGTTCGGTATAAAGATCTTGCCAGCACGAATAAAGCCACACAATGTTATTAGGTGTTTGGGATAAAGCACCAGCAGCATTTTCTAAGAGCTTTTTTAAAAAGTAGCTTTTACCGCCGTTTGAGGGCCCTGCTAACACGCAGGAGAACGGATGCTGTAATCTGGTGTCCATAGTGCGATGGTGACCTCTCTAATGCGCCTAATAACCGTACGGCAGTGTTTTATAGTCAGTAGTCAGGACCCTTTTGTCAAAAACAACGCGTAAGGTTTTATGTAGGGGCTGGGTTGTAATTTCCCACTTCTCTTTTTGGATCTGACTATGCAGGGCTGGTTCACAACTATGGTTTTATCATTTTCACGATTGTCCGATGCAGAGTGTTCGTGCACCAGATCCTTCAGACTGTCAAAATTGATTTTTAGGGTGTTGTTGACATTTAAGGTTATACCTTTGACCTTCATGCACACCTTGTTGTTGTTTGTTTTGTAAGCATACGTTTTAGGTTTTAGGAGGACGTAAATTCTGTTATATGCTCATCTTTATCGAGTTCGCTGGTCAAATTACCTAGGTAATCCCCAAGAGGAGGGTCTTCATCCCCCGGTTTACTCAAAAAATCACAGAGTCGGTATTGTGATACAAACAGCGGTCCTGGAGTTTATCCATAACCCCGTAAAGCTCAAGACGGGCGTGGGCTGTCGTGAAGCATGCTATGAAGATGTTTATATTGTTACACGTTGTGGGGTACTCTTTTGTGTATTTCCAACACACAGCCGCGGTATTGTCATCGATAAACTCGCAGCTGGACACCTCGTAACAAGGGGCAGGAAAGGTACTTAAACAGCTCGTCAGGATCTGTTATTAAGGTTGTATTCGACATGTTTGTACGCTGTGCGAATTTTCCCCATAAGGAGTTGAGGCAGAGTTTGGCTAACTGGCGGCGGGCTGGGTTGACCTCTATCAAATGGGGTCGTAAACGTATACCCTCGTGAGCGTGGTAGTCATCGATGTATTTTTGCTTTGCATCTTGACTAGTACACCATTCGGGATATCCTGAGGCCTCCTGTTTGTCTCTGAGAAACAAATTAATGTAGCGTGAAAAGAGGCGTTTCGTGGTCCTCTTAAAATGCCACACCTCGTGTACTCTCCCGAGTCTGTAGCCTTTCTCTAAGGCAGCTTGGACCTCGATGCCACACCAGGTCCCGGTGAACATCCTCTGTTCTTCAGTGTGTCTACAACCATCAACCTCTTTAAACACTGCGCATGTTCGACAGAGGGGGAACATCAGCTTACCATCGACTCTGTATGGTAACACAGGGAAGTAAAGATGCCTTGGCGGATGGATTTCGCATTTGACTAGCCCAAAGTATTCGGAAAGGGGCTTAGTCTCTATATATGATGGTGGGGTGCCCTAAGGGGTATACCTTAATTTTGTTCACAAATGGGTACAGACTGGTGAAATCATAGTAGTGTATTTTTTCACCCTCAGCAGCGGCCCTGTACAGTTGTATGGTATTTGTACGACCCCCGAATAAGGCATCGCGGGGCTCCAGAGGTTGTGGTAAATCACAACTCTGAAGGAAAGAGCAGAGCTCGGTGTCGGTTGTTAGCATATCTAACCACTCATGCTCCCAAAGGGCCCTCAGAGCAAAGCCACATTTTTCAACATACTGGGCCTTCCACAGAGTACGTCTGTGTAAGTGTTCAAAGTTGGCACCCAGCCATTTGTTAAACTCGTGGGGCTTGTAACAATGGGGGCAGCCGTGGTAAAAGCAGCCGTTGTATTCAAAGGCCATCGGCACTCCCTTAATTACGGCGTACCCATCCAGGTAATAGGGGCCCAGGCGGTATTCGCCCCCCTGTAAGGCGTGTTGAATATGTATGTCTTCCTTCTCAGACACGTACATAAGCCATTGGATAGAGGGGGTTGAATAACGTTTCTGTTTACCGTTATAGAGGTCTGGCGGCACTAGAGCAATACTTTTTGGTCTTAAAAACATGTGTTTGTAGATGGACATACACATGGAGGCCAAAGTGATGTTTTGAAAAGGGTCTATGTATTCGACCGTCTTTGTCATTTCAGGGGTCTTGGGTTTCAAAGCCTTGACTTTCTTAGTCATCTCCACACAACGTCTCTGAAGAGGTTGCAGGCTTGTCGTAGGATCATTACATCCGCCTGACAATAAGCCTTCAACTCGGTTTGAAAATGAAACTCCTTTTCATGGTTTTCAGAGTACCATTGCAGAAAGCTCTCTTTCTCAGCAGGCATCATATATTGAACCCCGTAGCTGTCCGGAGGTGGCATGGGCCCAACATAATCCTGGTTCGCCCAGGTGTTAAAAAAGTGTGGAAAATAACCTTTACACCCTGGGAAACCAAAGGCTTTTGGCAGCTTACTCAATTTCATGGGTAGGAAATTCAGGGTGTCTATGAATCTTATTTGTAACTGCCTAGCCGTTAGCAACATCAGCTTGGAACCCTGAGTGATGAGTTCTACTTGTACCTTTTCACGAATCAGATTTTGTAAAATAAAGAATGAGTCGTATGCTTTTGAGTTATGGGCCAGCATGGTATACCCTTTGAATTTGGTTTGAATGAAAGTGTTAAGGAAATCACCAACGCACGTTCGCCCTTCAAACTCCCAGCTGTCATCGGAAGTTAGATGGTGTGCGTAAATATAGTTAGGTTGGTGTACCCCCGTCTCTTGTGTGCACTCTATATCGAACACTATATAGGCTTCGGTTTTGGTCTGAGGTCTGCCTTTAACCATGTAACAACGGTGATTTGTTCCTGCCCTAAAAGGCGTGTGACACCTTGGGTATTTCATGCCTTTGCATTTGTGATCTGATGCCACATACCGACCACACTCGAAGCAATCCATTTTAGGGACGCATTTAACAGCTTTGTTATGTATGCTCAAGCATTCTTGCGAGCGACAAAACATCTTACAGGTGCGACACCTCACCTTCAGGGTGGCGTCTACGATGCAACCGTCCCTCTGACACATCTTACAGCACATTTCACACTGATGATGTACCTTATTATTGTATATGTGGTCGCAATATGTGCACACATACTTGACTCCCAGAAAACTTTTAAGGTTCAAGATACCGTAAAAGTGGTTTTCGTGGTTAAGGACATATACGATCTTGTTTCTCACACGTTCCCCGGTTGTAAAGTACTTCCAAGAACCGTTGTGATAAAGAACTTTCACCGTAATGGCGAAATAGTTCTCAAAAAGACCTATGTCGCCAAAGCCGACCATACGGTCTGGAGGTATTTCAAGAACCTCATGGGCTTCAGCCGCTCTAGACATGATGACAGCGTCGGTGGTGTTGCGCCCCATCAGCAACCCCACGATACTGGCCGCCAGACACGTGTTGGCTGCGTCGTTGTTAAAGTTGAGCAGCCAACGTTGTTTCTTACCAATTATCTTGCTGTACAGCACGCTCTTTAAAGGCCTGGAAACACCCCCTCACGACCCCGTACAATGAGGGCTATGACTCTGAAAGTGCCATAGGCGACTAGTTCAGCCTTACTCTGTAAAAGCCTCGAGAGGTTTTCAAAAATTCTACGGCGTCAAACACAACGCTGGACTTTCGCTTAGTGAACAAAGGGCTGTCAAAACCCTGCCCCTGGAAGCGTAGTTGAAAAAAATCATTAGGACCCACATCGCGTAACAACCTTTCTATGAGTGTTTGCACAGCCTGATGTATGGCTAAAATGCCGTGATCGGAGGACCTTATATGGTGAAGGTTAGCAAACCTAAACTCCTCGTAGTGTTCTGTAGCGTTAAATCTCTCTACAGTACAACTGTAGCTTCTAACCCTCTTGTTGGACTTGGCCCTTTTTGCAGGGTCATCCCTAAACTTTTTGCCTTCCTCCTATATTTTTTCTGACCTGTTGTTGACTGTTTTATGACTCTGGGCACTTTACCACTGCTGATCAGTGCTAAAGTGCATATGCTCTCCCCATTATAAATTGATGTATGTATTAGTGACTCCATGATTGGATGATTGGTTTACTTGTCAGTCCCTAGTACAGTGCACTCAGTGTGCCCAGGGCTTGTAAATCCAATGCCGCTGGTGGGCTTGCAGCACTGGTTGTGCCACCCACAGAAGCGGCTGGTAAAATGTGTCTCAGGCCTGCCATCGCAGAGCCTGTGTGCAGCCTAGGGCTGCCATGTCGACTTGGTGAGTACACCCACTTACCAGTCCCTAAACCTTCCCTTTACTGCCTGTTGGTCACCCCTAAAGTAGGCCCTAGGGCAGGGTGCATTGTAAGTATAAGGTAGGACATGCCCTGGTGTGTGTGGCATGTCCTAATAGTGAATTACAGCCATTTTCGTTTTTCACTATTGCAAGGCTACCTGCTCCCCATAGGCCAGAATGGGCAGACTGACTATTACACCTTATAGTCAGAACTGACCCAGGGAACATGGTAGAAAAACGAATTTAGTATGCCTGAACTCAGGATGATAAAATACATCTTTTAGTGAAGTTGGTTTTAACATTCTGTGTTCGAAAATACCACTTTTAGAAAGTGGGTATTTTCTTGCCTAACTATCCAAGCCTGCCTCTGCTAGGTTGTGTATTCCTTGTCTGGAGATTGAGTGACAGGGGCTGGGGGTGGCTACCGGAGACAGGGTGAGTCAGCGCAGGGCTGAATAGAAAGATCTGCAGCCAGAGTGGAGGGAGGAGTTACACCTGGGTCTGAATAGGGCTGTGCCTGCCTTCCACAATGCTGGCTCCACCTCCTGCCGGGCGGCTGAGCACTCTGCCCCACATTCTGAAAGGAAAGAAGGAGTCAGAAAAACAAAGTGCTCCAGGACTGACCAGAACTGGTTTTGGACTAGGCAGAGGCCTCTCTGCCTCCAGAGAACAAAGAGAATCAGGGTATAAGAGGGGCACCCAGACCCCAGGAAAATTAGATCACTTTTGGGAACAAGAAGAAACCTTTACTGAGGAGCGGAACCAAGAAGAAACTGAGGAGAAACTATCCCTAAGCCTGAAGTGCTGCTTGGGGGATTGGCCTGCAGTGGTTTGCCTGACTGCCAAAGAGAGGAGAAAGGAACTTTTGCTTTGCTGTGACTTTCATCAACTTGTGAAGGATCTCCAAGGGCTTGGAAGAGAGCTTGCCCCCTGACCGAAGTCCCAGGACCATTGGACTTCACCCCCTTTGTGAATTGCTGCTGGAAACCTGTTTCAGTGGCTACAGAGGTAGGGAGCTGTGACCGACTCTCACGACCGACTCGGTGTCCTGCAAGCACCGCATCGAAGCACCGTCTCGCCCTGCAACGCACGGCCCTGGTCTCACCGACTCCGTCAACGAGCCGCTGCCTGCACCGCATCGAGGGACAACGCGTCCTGCAACGCTTCGCTACGCCGAATCGAACTGGTCCGACCGACACGGTCACTGCTGCTGAGTTCGAGTCCTGTGACCGCACCGGAGTTGGGCACCGCTCGCACGCTTTGCGACGCACCGCCCGACTCGCACCGCTGTCCGGACTGATCGACGCCAGCTCCTGAATCCGGCTCCGTCGCCGCACCGCAACCTGCCAGCACCGCATCGAAGCACCGTCTCGCCCTGCAACGCACGGCCCTGGTCTCACCGACTCCGTCTCGACGACGTCAACGAGCCGCTGCCTGCACCGCATCGAGGGACAACGCGTCCTGCAACGCTTCCATTTTTGCATCGCGACCGCGACGAACAGCCATCCGGCTCGCACGCCCGTGCCTGCCGCTTCAAGTAAAAGGTACTGTGACCGAGTCTGTCTACGCTGTGTTGGCCCGTCTCGACGCGGTCAGCTGGATTTGTTAGACTCTGTTTGTTCTCGACTCCGCCGTAGCCGGAGGAGGCTACCGACTCGCACAGAACCTTGAATTAAGCCTTTTTGATCAGAACTAAGTATTCTTAACAGTATTGTGGATTATTTTTGTCGTTTGTGGTCTTGTGATAAATCTATATAAAGTATACCTATTTTTATAAATATATAACCTGTGTGGTGTCCATTTGTAGTGTTGTCACTTGATTACTGTATGTGTTCACAAATGCTTTACACACTGCCTCTGAACTAAGCCTGTCTGCTCGTGCCAAGCTACCAAGAGGGTGAGCAGGGGTTATTTCGGGAGTGTACCTACTTTCCCTGACTAGACGCAAGGGTCCCTATTTGGACAAAGGTACATACCTCTGCCAACTAGAGACCCCCAAATCTAACATTGGTGGTCAGCGGTGAGGATTCTGGACTTGCATTTGTGACTCATGTACAGTAATTGGTGAACACTACTTAGTGAGTGCAGACCAAAACGCAACCACATACTATTTTTCTGTTTTCTGCTATCCTCCTGGAAGTATTTTGGATACAAGGACTCTGGTTAGTTGTTGCAAAATGGAGCTCAACTTCTGGCACATGTTTGTCTACACAGTGAAGGAGCTACGTGTGTTTTGCAAGGAAAGGGGGCTGCCTGTGAGGAGAAGGTCCAGGGAGGATCTAGAGGCATCCCTATTTCAGTTTGAGTTACCCCGCTGGAGGGCAACACTACCAGTTGAGTCTGTGGAGGAGGAGTTCCCTGAAAGTGAGGGAGAAACAGAAAAAGACAGCTTGCTTCTGGCTTATGAGCAAAAGATAAGAGAAATTGATGAAGAGCTAAGAGAAATTGAGGAGGCTCAGAGGGCCTTAGCCCAAGAAGAAGAAAAGTGTGTAGCTCAGGAAGTGAGCTTTGCTGAGTTGGAGGTGGAGTCCAGCTCAGATGGTGGCAGCAAAATTAAGTTATTCAGTGCTGAGAGAGTAGTGCACACACCAAGAGATATGGCGCCTGACTTGGAGGGGGTTAACATACACCAGGAGGTTCAAGGACATGAGGTAGCTCCAGTAGTGCGCAGTGTCCCTGAGAGGAATAGGGAAACTGACACAGGGATTCATGGTCCTAGTGGTGGGAGGGACACTCTACTGACTCTAGATGAGAGGTGCAGGGAGAGGGGTTCCCCCATGGTTGAAGTCCTGGTATGTGAGTGTGAAGACCGCCCAGAAGAGTGTGGGTTGAGTGACAGAGACAGTCAGATACTGTCTTGCCAGTCTCAGGAGAGTGGTGTGGAGTACGTGTGTGAGGCACTGGATAGTGAGGTGAAGGATAGTTTGGTTAACCCCTGTGGGGGACTGTGTGATCCAATTTTGGGAGAGCATATTGTAAGTCCCGGTTTTCCAGAGCTATGCCAACACCTGTTGGAGAGTGAGTTCTCTGACCTCAGGGAGCTCACATTGGAGGCAGACCTTTTGGTGGATTCCAGAGGGTCTGAAGAGGCATTGGGGAGTGACCCTAAGAGGAGTGGCTCAGGTGTCTTCCAACCCAGAGTGGTGGGAGAGGTTCAGTGTAGCCCAGCTAGGTCCCGTGGTAATGGGAGGGGTGTAGGGACTCACGTCCTGTCTCAGTGGAGAAGGAGTGAGTGTGGGGCTGCGTGTCCCATGGTGCCCGAAACCCAGTCTCAGAGCCTGGATGGTTCTTTAAGGGAACACCAGGTAGGGAGCCTAGGCTGTCCTGATGGGCCGCCTGTTGAGGAGGATCTCCTAGTGTCTAGAGAACCTGGAGCGTCTGTAAATGGGGCTCCAGTGTTTCTGGTGTCTGGCAGTGCTGCTCCAGTTGGGAGGGTGCAGAAGTCCAGAGTGAGGGGTGAGAGGGGAGAGAGTCCCCAGTGGAAGAACCAGTGGGTCAGGGACCAGCCAGAAGGGCTGAGTCACCAGTGAATGACCATGGTGACACCACTTCTGTCCTGGGGGATCTTCATGCACTGTCAGATGGACAGGGGTTGGGAGATCTGCACCACGCAGACTGTCACACAACACCTGAGAGATGTGTTACCCTCTGGGGGGGCATGCGTGCACCCCAGGAAGTCCTGGTGCGCCAGGCAGATTCTTACACAACTCTAGAGGAGTGTGTTTCCCTTGGGGGGGGTTGGTGTACCCTCCCGGAAGTCCTGGGTTGCCAGGCACAGGTCCAGCCTCAGGGTACAGACCCTGGGTTGGAGGGCCAGGTTCAGGGTGTCCCCCCTGACCTGGAGGAAGGGGCAGCTGCTAACAGTGCCCCTACCAGTTTGTCTTCTGGGGGCACCGCTCCAGGTGGGAGGGTGCAGGACCCCAGTAAGGGGGGTGGGGAGAGGACAGCCTCACCCCTGGCCTCTGCCCAGTCTAAGGGTACAGACCCTATGCTGGGATCCCAGTTGCAGGATAGAACCCCTGAACTGGTGGGCGGAGTGTGCAGGACACCTGCCGCAGGTGCCCTGACAATTCTGGAAGGGGTACCGCTCCTGATGGGAGGGGGCAGTACACTGGAAGGGGTGCAGAGGGAGGGAGTCCTCGCCTCTGACCCCGGTTCAACTGGAGGGTTTAGACCCTAGATTGGAGGACCAGGTTCAGGGTGTCCCCCTGACCTGGACGCCCAGTTGCAGGATAGAACCCCTGAACTGGTGGGCGAATTGTGCAGGACACCTGCCGCAGGTGCCCTGACAATTCTGGAAGGGGGTACCGCTCCAGGTGGTAGGGTGCAGAGCCCCAAGGAGGAGGACCGGGTGTGGGAAAGCCCACCCCAGTCTCCAGTCCAGCCGCCGGGTACAGGCCCGGGGCTGGTAGATCAGTGTCAGGATGTCATACCTGACCTGACAGGAGGGAGAATGGACAAAGGGTGCCAAGCACCTGGGGCTACTGCCCCCCGCTCTCGGACGCCACAGAGGTTTGAGAGCCCTGAGAGGCATAAGGCCTGGGTCTCATCCCTGACCACTGTCAGTGGCCACTGTGGCTTGCTGTCTGTCTGTTGGGACACACCTGTGAGCAAGTTAAGGTTAGGTGCTGCACAGGTGGGGTCCACAGGTGAGGAGAAGGGTTCCCCATGGATTAGCTTGGTGGGCCCTGAGAGTATGGACAGAGGGATTCCAATAGGTTCAGATTGGCGTAGAACTGGAGTATGCCCCTGCTGTTGCGGGCCAGGTCCAGGTTCTATCGCTCGAAGCAGGGAAGCCCATCAAGGTAGTGATTGGTCTACCCTGCGTTTTGGCTGGAAGGGGTTGTGTTGGACTTGGCCCTTTTTGCAGGGTCATCCCTAAACTTTTTGCCTTCCTCCTATATTTTTTCTGACCTGTTGTTGACTGTTTTATGACTCTGGGCACTTTACCACTGCTGATCAGTGCTAAAGTGCATATGCTCTCCCCATTATAAATTGATGTATGTATTAGTGACTCCATGATTGGATGATTGGTTTACTTGTCAGTCCCTAGTACAGTGCACTCAGTGTGCCCAGGGCTTGTAAATCCAATGCCGCTGGTGGGCTTGCAGCACTGGTTGTGCCACCCACAGAAGCGGCTGGTAAAATGTGTCTCAGGCCTGCCATCGCAGAGCCTGTGTGCAGCCTAGGGCTGCCATGTCGACTTGGTGAGTACACCCACTTACCAGTCCCTAAACCTTCCCTTTACTGCCTGTTGGTCACCCCTAAAGTAGGCCCTAGGGCAGGGTGCATTGTAAGTATAAGGTAGGACATGCCCTGGTGTGTGTGGCATGTCCTAATAGTGAATTACAGCCATTTTCGTTTTTCACTATTGCAAGGCTACCTGCTCCCCATAGGCCAGAATGGGCAGACTGACTATTACACCTTATAGTCAGAACTGACCCAGGGAACATGGTAGAAAAACGAATTTAGTATGCCTGAACTCAGGATGATAAAATACATCTTTTAGTGAAGTTGGTTTTAACATTCTGTGTTCGAAAATACCACTTTTAGAAAGTGGGTATTTTCTTGCCTAACTATCCAAGCCTGCCTCTGCTAGGTTGTGTATTCCTTGTCTGGAGATTGAGTGACAGGGGCTGGGGGTGGCTACCGGAGACAGGGTGAGTCAGCGCAGGGCTGAATAGAAAGATCTGCAGCCAGAGTGGAGGGAGGAGTTGCACCTGGGTCTGAATAGGGCTGTGCCTGCCTTCCACAATGCTGGCTCCACCTCCTGCCGGGCGGCTGAGCACTCTGCCCCACATTCTGAAAGGAAAGAAGGAGTCAGAAAAACAAAGTGCTCCAGGACTGACCAGAACTGGTTTTGGACTAGGCAGAGGCCTCTCTGCCTCCAGAGAACAAAGAGAATCAGGGTATAAGAGGGGCACCCAGACCCCAGGAAAATTAGATCACTTTTGGGAACAAGAAGAAACCTTTACTGAGGAGCGGAACCAAGAAGAAACTGAGGAGAAACTATCCCTAAGCCTGAAGTGCTGCTTGGGGGATTGGCCTGCAGTGGTTTGCCTGACTGCCAAAGAGAGGAGAAAGGAACTTTTGCTTTGCTGTGACTTTCATCAACTTGTGAAGGATCTCCAAGGGCTTGGAAGAGAGCTTGCCCCCTGACCGAAGTCCCAGGACCATTGGACTTCACCCCCTTTGTGAATTGCTGCTGGAAACTCTGTTTCAGTGGCTACAGAGGTAGGGAGCTGTGACCGACTCTCACGACCGACTCGGTGTCCTGCAAGCACCGCATCGAAGCACCGTCTCGCCCTGCAACGCACGGCCCTGGTCTCACCGACTCCGTCAACGAGCCGCTGCCTGCACCGCATCGAGGGACAACGCGTCCTGCAACGCTTCGCTACGCCGAATCGAACTGGTCCGACCGACACGGTCACTGCTGCTGAGTTCGAGTCCTGTGACCGCACCGGAGTTGGGCACCGCTCGCACGCTTTGCGACGCACCGCCCGACTCGCACCGCTGTCCGGACTGATCGACGCCAGCTCCTGAATCCGGCTCCGTCGCCGCACCGCAACCTGCCAGCACCGCATCGAAGCACCGTCTCGCCCTGCAACGCACGGCCCTGGTCTCACCGACTCCGTCTCGACGACGTCAACGAGCCGCTGCCTGCACCGCATCGAGGGACAACGCGTCCTGCAACGCTTCCATTTTTGCATCGCGACCGCGACGAACAGCCATCCGGCTCGCACGCCCGTGCCTGCCGCTTCAAGTAAAAGGTACTGTGACCGAGTCTGTCTACGCTGTGTTGGCCCGTCTCGACGCGGTCAGCTGGATTTGTTAGACTCTGTTTGTTCTCGACATCGCCGTAGCCGGAGGAGGCTACCGACTCGCACAGAACCTTGAATTAAGCCTTTTTGATCAGAACTAAGTATTCTTAACAGTATTGTGGATTATTTTTGTCGTTTGTGGTCTTGTGATAAATCTATATAAAGTATACCTATTTTTATAAATATATAACCTGTGTGGTGTCCATTTGTAGTGTTGTCACTTGATTACTGTATGTGTTCACAAATGCTTTACACACTGCCTCTGAACTAAGCCTGTCTGCTCGTGCCAAGCTACCAAGAGGGTGAGCAGGGGTTATTTCGGGAGTGTACCTACTTTCCCTGACTAGACGCAAGGGTCCCTATTTGGACAAAGGTACATACCTCTGCCAACTAGAGACCCCCAAATCTAACAGCTCTCTAAAAAGACTGCCTCTAAATCCTCATCTTGAGGAATTTGACTTGCTGGGGTGGTCGCTGCTGTATCATTTTGGGGGTCCTGGCTTAGCACAGTCTCAGGGTGTCTTTTAAACATCCGTGTAGCACATATTCTGGCTTTCTTAAGCTTACTTATTAAAAGCCTGCGCTGCTTAGCGCTATTAGCCCACTTTTGCTTTTTACGGGACCAGTCTTTTCGAGGCAACCTCCCCCCGCCTATCTGAACAGTATGCTTTGTACATGTGTGCGATGTACTCATGGATGCCTCTGCTGCAGACCCACCCCCCGGTCCTTCTATGTGTTCCTGGTGTTGGAGTATCGCCTCTCTACCGCCCGAGCCCTTCAAATGCCCTCCCCTAGGGGTGTTCTCTCCTGAACTTATGTGTTGGATGGTGGCTGGTACTGTTGTATGTGCTTCAGGCGCCGTTCGTGAAACTGTATGACTCTGTTTGAGGGGGTCTATGTACTTTTTACGCCTGAGCAAGCGTAAGAAGAGCAGGGACTTGGTCAGTATAGTATGGACCTTACAGCTATATTTTGATTTATGTGTGTTTTTAGTAATACCAGGGGCATGTGGGGTCTTTAGGGGTCGACATAGGCCTAGTCACGCAGGTATACCCCATATGACTGACACAGTTGTTTAACACATATGGAGGATCACCCTTTTACACCTGTCAACCATTTGCAGTATCTTTTGCTGCGCCTCCATCTTGACCATGTCCTCGCTACCACCAAGCCCCAGTTTTAAGGCTGCGGCGTTCGCTTGGCGTTTTAGCTTTCTGACCGCCAGCTGTATATCTTTCACATGCCCCCCTAGTACATCTTTTGGGTTTACAGAATCGTATTGCGGCGGATTAGGAATGAACACCCCTTTGGGTTGTATAACGCCTCTCTCACACCAACCGTCGCAACACAGCTCTGTAAAGGAGGGCCCGGGGGTATCATAGAAACAGGGTCCCAGTGCGAACACCCTGGGGCTGTAGGGGAAGGGGCCTCACTAAATGACACCTCCAAACACCCATCTGGAATATCGCTCCCTGCCATGCTGTTATCGGCGTATATTGATGGGGGTGATGAGGGGGTTACAGTGGACGCAGGGCTGGTTGGGTCGTACGCTCCTGGCGGGGGGATAGGGGACATGGGGCAAGGGGAGTGTAAATGACGGTCAAAATAATCGAGGGTCCTAGCGGTGAAGGAATTGCCGGTGATGGGGTCAGGTGAATGTGTAACAGACGTGTGCAAATCCCCTTTGTGCGTGTTAGAAGACCCATCGTGCGCTGCTTCTGAGGGTCTATCAATGCTGTCTACCAACCCTGCCAGTGCCTTGAGACAAACCCGGCCGGAGGTATAAGGTGCTCCTAAAGGTTGAGCATTTTCAGGCGTTGGGTTCCTAAACCCATCAGGAATGATTATAGAGGGTTTTGGGTGCTGATCTAGGGGGAGCTCCTCTAACGATGCCGCTAGTTTATTTGAAACTACAGAGGGCTTTAGAGGATGGGAAGGGTCCTGCGGTGTAATGGGGTTGATTAAGAACCCATCCGTTGTTTCTACTTGCAGCGTAGGGAGCCCCTGCTTCTTCTTAAGATACTTTCTCGAGAGGCGGTTGACTTTTGGGGTTTGGGGCTGTAACAGCGCTTCTGCAACAGGCGTCACAGCCTTTGACCCCTTAGAGAGCGTGGGGGTAGAGGATTCATTCCCCGGTTTAGCAACATTTTTTAATGATAGATCTAAAGGAGTAGTTTGGGGCTCCGGGACCACGTGTTTCTTCTTGAGGTCTAAAGGGGGTGTTTGGGACTCTGGGATCACCTGTTTCTTCTTGGGGTCTAAAGGGGCTGCTTGGGACTCCGAGTCCATCTGCTTCTTCTTAAGGGCGGGTTTGTTCGAGATGAGATTCCCTTTTGAGGCCTGGTGATGGTTCATCATTTTAGCGGTTGGCTTGAGACGGCATTTCATCTCTGTACCCGTTCTCTGCTGGATGTGTGAATAATAAGAGCACAATTGGTCCTGGCGTACACGCCTACTCACACCTTTGCTGTAGGCACGGTGTTCTGGACTGTCTCTGTGATGTCGCTAACGGTGTCGTAGACCTCTTAGCCTTACACGAATCTTCTCCAGAGAGCTTATGTGCAGCGCCTAGAATGTAAACATAAAAATATATATATATATATATATATTAGAAAAAATAAGCAACCACAGACACCCCACCTCCACTTTATACATCCAGTACTACATGTCGCAGGCCCTTTCTGCTTAAGAGAATAAAACTCAGAGAGTTCTTTTTTTTTTTTGGCACCCTTTTGTGCACACCTGTTAGAGGTCTTTTCCCAGCAACTTTCTTTGTCACCGATCCCTTTCTAGATGTTGAAGCTTTCCTCTTTAGCGTTCTTTCTTTTGTTTGAGCCTCTGCAGCCTCTTGCACATCCCGCCGACCGTGCATGACACCGTGGGTCCTGTAAAGAAAACAATAATCACAATTGTAGTATAAACCAAGCCTTAGCAGCCCACTCTGAGGAGCTCTCCTATAGTTCACAGCTGTGGTTTTTGGGACTAGGCCTTCCCAAGTCTTAGACAGTTTAAAGAACACGGGCATTTTTTTTTTTTATTTACCTGTAAGAACTGTGTTATCCTGCACACTCAAAGACGCGCCTTGAACCTTCATGTACCATTCAAAGCCGTCAATATCTAGTTGCTGTCCGGCGTCATAACCTATAAAGTCGCACATACATGAGAACACCATTAGAAAAGCAGAGTTTCTGAGACACCCTAGTACAAAAACTACACAAAACTATACAACTCTAAATACATATACCTGGCTGCAAGGCGCTCATTTCTTCGTCGGTGATAGTTAATTCCGGGAGGTCCTGTGGCGGGGGTTAAATCAAACACGTCTGATTTAAAACTAGCGCTCATAAACATGGCATTACAGTTTGATACATTCACCTTAGAAAACGCAAATACATAATACATAGAGACAAGCATCCTTACACAGGGTATACGTAAAACACTGTCTAGGAAAATGTTACATAGACCCTAGACCCGCAAACTGTAGACACCCATAATCTATTGAGCGGACTGTGCATGCTGTTCTTTACATGCCTTTAATAAACACGGATCTATGTTAGGATATTAACTTATAAACTGTAAGTAACAAAAGGATATCTCCTAGGAAAAAACAGTCACAATGTACCCACAACTACATTAATGCGCAGCGTGGGCTACCGTGTACAAATTCTGTGCATCACACATATAGGCATAATTGGTGTTTGCAAGGTGCTTGACAACCGCTGGTTTTAAAAAACATATAGAGCCGTTCCTAAACTGTGTGGCATTCACGCATGCTCAACCTTGTAAATGCAAAAGCTTGAGAAACACCCCCATGCGCCGCATCCTGTGATTCTGTGTAAATACCTTAATCTCCCCATACACATTTAAAATGAATGTGTGCTTGTGCATTGTAACCAGTGCTCATGTAAAAGCGCTCCAAACCCTAGGGTCGAGTTTGCGCTATATAAAATACCCCAATAAATAATTAATGCTACAGGGACGCTGCTAAACGGTCCCTGTAGCTGGAAATACTTTTTCATTTATTATTATTTTTTTTTTATGGGCCTACCCCCACAATATCCCCTGAGGAATCCTTGCTGGGAGTTTCCTCTTCGTGTTTGCTGTGGAAGGGCCCGCCCCTCAGTGATGTCAGGGGCGTCCCCGGTGACATCACTGTTGGGAGGGTCCTTCCACCTCAAACACGAAGGGGAAGCTCCCAGCTCCCCTTGCCTCCGCCGCCATCGGGATCCACGTGGGATCCAAGGAAATGCCTGCCGCCCCCAGCCCACGGAGCAGCGCTTTAGGTAAGCGGGCTCTGTGGGGCTGATTATTAAGCATGCCTGGGGCCTCGAGCCCTGGGGCCTTCCATTGTCCCACAGAGCCAGCCCTCCGAGCACCGGCCCCAGCCATACGATCCCCAGAGCAACGCCTTCCACACGCGTGCTCTGGGGGCTTCTATTTTAAAAAACGGGGCCTTGCGCCACACACCGCCCCAAGGCCTCAGGAGCTCCCCAGAGTCCCGCACTTGGGAATCGGACTCTGGGGGCCTTTATTTTTATAAAAAAAGGAGGGCCTCAAACCCCCACACTGTCGCACAAGCCCCAGAGTCCCGCACTTGGGACAGCGGGCTCTGGGGCCTTTATTTTTTTTTTTTATAAATAACGGGGGCCTCGAGCCCCACCCTGCCTGCACAAGCCCCCCGGAGTACCACGCCCTGAAGCGGACTCCGGGGGGCCTTTATTTTATAAATATACGTGGGGCCTGCAGCCCCGAAGTAACGCGAACCATGCCGCACTCCCACATCAACCCCCGGAGCACCGCAACGCCCTCAGCGGTCTCCGGGGATTTATTTTAAAAATATACCGGGGCATGCAGCCCCTAAGCAATGCGGTCCATGCCGCCCTCCCGCCTCAGCCCCCGGAGCACCGCAACGCCCTCAGCGGTCTCCGGGGATTTATTTTAAAAATATACCGGGGCATGCAACCCCTAAGCAATGCGGTCCATGCCGCCCTCCCGCCTCAGCCCCCGGAGCACCGCAACGCCCTCAGAGGTCTCCGGGGAATTTATTTTAAAAATATACGTGGGGCCTGCAGCCCCGAAGTAACGCGGACCATGCCGCACTCCCACCTCAAACCCCGGAGCACCGCAACGCCATCAGTGGTCTCCCGGGATTTATTTAAAAAATATACAGGGGCATGCAGCCCTGAAGCAACGCGGACCATGCAGCACTCCCGCCTCAGCCCCCAGGACCACCGCAACGCCCTCAGCGGGCTCCTGGGGATTTTATTTCATAAAACGGGGCCTCCATGCCCCCACAACATGTCCGCAACAATCGCCAGAGCCCTCCCTGATCTATGGGGGGTTCTGGGGACCACCTCTACACAACGGAGCAGTCCACACATCCCCAGAGGCCCGCACTTGGAAAAAAGGTCTCTGGGGTTTCTATTTTTATAAATAAGGAGGGTCTCCAGCCCCCCAACAAGGCAGCAACGATCCCCAACTTCCAGCCTGTGGACCTGACCTAAACCACAGGCCAGCTACCACCAAATGACGCAGCCTGAGACAGTTCACCGCCAGCATAACCACAGGGTGAGTACAAAACAGTGTTATTTATTTATTTTTTATTATAAACATTGTTTATTATCTAGGTGTGTTCTGATCCCCTTACAGTACCACACAGACCCTGGAAAATGTTTCTAGGCGCTGTAAAATATATAGTTACCGTTGCATGTACCCTACCACCCCCCCCCAAAACCACCAAACGTATTGACATTTAATGTCTGCACACATAGCGCTAAACGCAATGCTTCAAAAACCCCATTATCCACATTACATACAGGCTTCCTTGCGTTTTGCGCCTGTTAAAAAACTTAAAATTACAACCCCATTTACCCTCCAACCTTATTCACATTAAGCACCAGCCCCCAGCACTTTAAACATTATTTAAAACAATATAAACACAGTCCTACATAGCGCTAAACCCCATTTAAATGCAAACTTGTTCACATTAAATGCATCCCCCCTATACTTTAAATAACCCCCATAAGCCTTTCACAATGTACACCCTTATTTATTTACCTCCATTAACGTGTAGCAGGCAGCGTCAATCTGTGAGAAGTTGCTCTTATCCATGGTGGTCTTTAGTTTCTGATGCAGGTCTGTGCAGCACGCAGTCCAAACAAGGCATTCCAAAAGGGTTTTTAAATGTCTGTTTCTGCTGGCCCCTAAAGTACACTTTTATACTTGTCCTGTTATGCTAATTAGAAGACCCCACACTTTATGGGTGGGTGGGCGGGCTTAGAACCAGGTATTGGTGGTCTTTGGAGGGAACAATTTCAGACCGTTGCATTGTCTATTTGGTACACTGATATCATTTACCGTCTGCTAATCAAGCCTGAGCACTGTCCTGAGGAACTAGGCCCAAAAAAATGTGTTTGTAGATCTTGCTGAGTCACCACCCTGCCTGCTGAGACTGATAGCTTTATCTCAGGACCCGTGTTTTCCTTGCAGTGTATTTTTCCTGCCACGTGTTATCCTGTTTCACATTCTCCTGGGGAAGTTTGGGACCCCGTCTGTTGTCCCTTTATCATTTTAACAACTGCTAATCATGACCGAGCCCTGCCTAAAAGCTAAAGCATCTTCTCTGTTTGAAGTTTTTGCCTTCGTAGCACTGGCTTGCCACACATCCATCATGTCCCCAAACTTTTGTGCACCATCTGTCACTTTTAAGGACAGACACACCCTTTAACTTTTAAGGACAAGCGTTTCACGAGCCTCACACTGACATCCCGTGGGGGTGGGGGGATTTGAGGTCGTCCTGTACATTCACAGCTCAGCATGCCCAAGCAACATCTGTCACAACCCTGACGTCACAGTTTTAAAACACTTTTGCGCACAGGCACACGTTTATTTTTCCTTACATAACCCTGCTAACACTCTGACACAAACCCAGTGCCACACCCCCAGCGCAGCTCCTGGTAGGGCTGCCACACATCCATCATGTCCACAAACTTTTTGCACACAAGCTGCCACTTTTGGTGACACACAGGCACGTCACTTTTAAGGACAGACCTGCCACTTTTAAGGACACAGACCTGTCACTTTTGGGGACACAAGGTTGATGAGCAATGGTATCCCATTTTACTACTAATGTCGCCACTAGCTGTGTTCACCAAGTAGTGTGTACTTCTCATATGATCACGGTTTTATACCAACCAGTATGTGGTAACAGTGAACTTTGGGTGGATAACAAGGATGTCACATCTTCAATAGGTTACTGCACGGAATCATGCCCTCCTCAGTGGTATTGTTGAAATGGAATCAATAGCTATCACACAAGTAGCCAGGGGAAATCATACATGAGCCCTGTAATATGCTTTCAGCGGCGATACATCTACCTTTGGCTCTCTCTACAATAGTCTCTGCTTAATATTGAGTTGGTTGTTGCAAGTCTTTTCTAAAATGACCCATTTAAAGTCATTTTCTGAATGCTGTTTTTCGTAGAGCTCCTCTACACTGAACTGCGGTGCTCGTTGATACAGATTAAATGTATGTGTCACCATTTCTTCGTAGTGCAGTCAACATGGGCATGTTAACATGTAGGTGACGTTCTCGCTATTGCAACTGGTGAATGTCTTTGTCACCCATGTTCTTTCCATGCCTATGTCTACTTCCTTTATAGCACTTGCGAGCAGCAGACTGAGCATTTTCATCATGGGTTATAACCCACCACAGCGGGTAACTCCTAAAGTGTGTTAATTGGCACAAGTCTGTTTCTCTGCTGTTTTGTGTGTACCAGGATATTGCGTATATTGTTCTTAATCTTGAATGAAAACAAAAATGTTCCCAATGTGTGCCTGAGCTGTTAAGAATTTTTCAATTTGTAATGGTAATTTTCTTGATCTGGTTGGCTGCAGAGTAGGAGGTAGGCATATTCTGCAGAAGCAAAGCACAACACGCATGTCTCTGATTTATTTAAATGCTTCCAGGCACAAGGCTGGGTCCCTTATGAACCATAACACAAACAAACTCAGGCTAGTTTTGGACTATTTGGGCCTTATCAGTTGGGAGAAGCTTGGTTCTAGTGGCACAGTGAGCACGGGGCCCATGTCTGAGCATACCCATCACATATAGGGAGTCACACTGAGGAATACAAAAAATTGTTGGGCAGAATGCTTAAACTGATCGCAGGTACTGGAGATTGAAACAGTTTGGCGCTTCTTGTGGTCCTCACCTTGAAGTTTGGGATAGACAGTTCCCATGCGGAGCAGACTCAGTACTGATTTTCATAAGGTGGGTGCCTGTCTATTGTGACATGGGGTGAAAAACGAATGTATGATGGTACAACGCGTACCATCACAACGCGGTATGTTACTTCGCGGTATTGACAACGCAAGTCGTTACATCGACTTGCGTTGCAGGGCGCTGGACTTAGGAATAGTGTGAATTACTATTCCAACTCCAGTCTACGTGACAGTAGGAAGGTGTTGGAATAGTAATTCACACTATTCCTTAGTCTAGAGCGCTCTCCAGTGCAAGTCGATGTAACGACTTGCGTTGTCAAAACCACGATACAACCATACCACGTTGTAATGGTTGCGTGGTAAAGGATGTTTCCCGTGAAAAACTATTAACTACAGTGCAGCCTGAGTGATCACATTTGGATGAGATTAAGTCAAGCATTCCAACCATCACCTGGTGGTTTCTTGCACTTAAAGCCTTAAGTGCGACGGGTATGCCCATATGTGGATCCCATGTTGACTGTGCCACAGGACATCTACTGATGGGGCCATAACGGGTCAAAACTGATTTGGAGTTGCATGAGGTCCCTTCTGTAGGGAGCCTCGGCTGGCAGTTCGAATGGACTGTTCTTATGAGTTGCAGGAGAATTAGTGGCTTTATAGGGAGGACCTTTGTCTACACTGGCATGGTTGGTAAAAAACAATAGACCGGAATCTAGTCTGAGTGATTGCGATTGGTTGACATTATTTCAAGTATTCCTTCCATCACTTTTTAGTTTGTTGTGGAGGGACTCGTGGCATAGAAAAATTAGTTAAAGAAAGTAAAGTAAAAAGCACTTAGAGCGCAATTCACAAAAAGGTAGGAAAAGTACAGTTGATTATCTACGCCCCCACCTGAACTTACTTTTCTTACTTTTTGGATTTCACAAACATTCCCAGTGTTACTCCTGTGCCAGAAACAGGTTTCCAGACATACATGTGAGATGGTTATGTGATTCTGTCAGCAGGATATTGTTCCCACAGTGTAGGGTTCTCTGTAGCAGAGAACTGCATACAGTGAGACTAAGGATCCTCTGTGCAAATGCACGTTTTTTTTTCTGAGTGGTTGTTAGACATGTCAGCTCAGAGTGATCTTCCCCCAAACATTTGCCTTTGCCTTCACTTTTTGATGAAATTCATTTTTGTTGACCTGAGGACTCTGTGCACTTTACCACTGCTAATCAGTGATAAAGAGGAGAGGATGGGGAGAGGATGTAGCCTTACGGCTAGAGCGGTAGACCTCGAAGGTGGGGAACCGGGTTTGAGTATCGGCAACGAGGCTCAACATCCTGTGATTCTGGGCAAATGACTTAATCTCCCCGTGCCTAACAAAAATGAATGTGTCCTTCTGTAACGAAACTGGTGCTCATGTAAAGCGCTCTGATACCCAATGTCTCTGGACTAGTTCGCTTGGGCTCTCTTCCCTAGACATGGTAAAATTGGCTTACACCTGATTGGCATATTTATTTCACTTATAAGTCTCTTGTAGAGTGGTATACCATATGCTCAGGGCCTGTAAATTTTGTTTTACTGGTGGACCTGCAGCACTTATTGTGCCACCCACTTAAGAGGCCCCTTAACACATGGCCCAGGCCAGCCATTGCAGCCTGAATGCAGTTTTAAACTGCCAATTTGACTTGACAATAGAACCCACTTGCCAAGCCTTAAATAAACTCTTTGGGGCCGATTCACAGAACTAATCTGGGAAAAAATCCTAAACGTACTACTTTTGGTATTCACAGAAGGCATTTAGTAGTAGTAAAGTTAGGACTACTAACTTTACTACTACTAACTAAGACAAAATCTTAAACTTACTACTTTTGGTATTCACAGAAGGCATTTAGTAGTAGTAAAGTTAGTAGTCCTAACTTTACTACTTCTAAATGCCTTCTGTGAATACCAAAAGTAGTAAGTTTAGGATTTTATCTCAGTTTAGTAGTAGTAAAGTTAGTAGTCCTAACTTTACTACTACTTATTGACTTCTGTGAGTACCAAAAGTAGTAATTTTATGATTTTATCTCAGTTTAGTAGTAGTAAAGTTAGTTGTCCTAACTTTACTACTACTAAATGCCTTCTGTGAATACCAAAAGTAGTAAGTTTAGGATTTTGTCTTAGTTAGTAGTAGTAAAGTTAGTAGTCCTAACTTTACTACTACTAAATGCCTTCTGTGAATACCAAAAGTAGTAAGTTTAGGATTTTGTCTCAGATTAGTTCTGTGAATCGGCCCCTTTTACTGCATATAAGTCACCCCTGTGGTAGGTCCTAGATAGCCCTTCAGGCAGCGGTCATTGTAATTAAAAGGTGGGACATGTACTTTTCATTTTTACATGTCCTGGTAGTGAAAACCTCCTAAATTAGTTTTATACTACTGTGAGGCCTACCTCTCCTGTAGGATAATATTGAGTTACCTTATTAAAGTTAATAAGTGCTAACCTGTTATTGGAAACAGGTAAACGTTTTGTGTTTTGTGTCTGAGACATTGCAATTAAAAATAAACTTTAATGGTAAAGTCGGATTTTAAGTTACAATTTTGAAAATACCACTTTTAGAAAGTTGCCATTTTCCTGCTGTATTTGGTTCCTGCAGTCTGTTCCTGTGCTACATGACTGGGTGTAACTGACAGTTGGACTTTGTTTATTCCTCTCAGACAGCCACATAATAGGGGGATTACTTATGCCTGAATGGGCCATCAACTGACAGGATGGGGGCGGGGCCGGCCACGGGCCCAATTGCAACTGAATATGCTGTGCTCTACCTTCACACAAATAACTTGTCAACTCTACATTGTTCATGTAGCCAGCTTGGAGCCAGGGCAGGGGACTCAGAAACGTCAAGCACTTCAAAGGGAATTCTGTAGAAACCTTTCCTACTTCAAAGTAGGCACCAGGTGTAAAAAAGGTCCTCCAGACACACTCCTAAGTACACCTCTGGACCTGTGGAAGACTCAGAAGGACTGCTGTGCTGCTCTGCAAGAAGGACTGCTACTCTTTGCCCTGCTGCCCTGCTGCCCTGCTGCCCTGCTGCCCTGCTGTCCTGCTGCCCTGCTGCCTGAGTAAGAAGGACTGGAACTGCATTTTGAACCCAGGACCACCAGAGTGACTCCAAGGGCTAGTTGGTTGGCCTCCTGATCAGAGCCTCAGTGACAGAAAAGGTTCCAACCGCCTTGAACCATCACCTGGACTCTGTCTGCTGTGAGTCCTTGACCATTGGATGTCTGCCTGAAAGTGTTCTGCCAGCCCAACTGTGGTCCGAGCAGAACTGATATAGCATGATGCACCACCTTGGAAGAATCAGTATTGGTACCACTGCACAACACATCCTCGATGCAGGGCTTCTAATCACAGCCCTGCAGCTCATCGGTAATGCTGCTGCATGATGCAGGGCCTCGCATCGCAGCCTGCAGCCCATCAGAATGGCCGCTGCATGATGCATCTCCGACGCAAGGCCTTAAACTCTGCTGCTGTATGAAACATACCTGATATGGGACTTCGCATCGCTCCGCAACCAGGATTTCAGGTACTCTGTTTAGTGGTCCTAACTTGGCCCTTGTATCCGACCCTCACTTCATAGTCATCAGCCTAAACTTGTGACTTTGTTCCGGTTCAGCTCGACCAGATAACCGCAGTTCGCACTTTGTGCTTTTAGGCACTATTCTCACTGAATTCTTTAAAATCCATATCTCCGCTTTTAGTGATTGGATGTTTGTCATTTTGGTGTCAAATAATTTATTAAAATTCACTTTATTTCTGTAAATAGGTGTGGCATTTTTCTTTTTTTGTGTCTTAAATTTATTACTGTTTGTGTGCTGCATAAATTTAAGTTAACCCTGACTGCTTTTGTGCCAAGCTACCAGAGGGCTACCCTGATGGGGATTGTGGATGTTGCTTGAAAAGGAGTCACCCACCATTCGACCAACAACTCAATCTCTCAAAGTAGTAAATATTGTGCATCCCATAGAAAACCATCCCCTCAACGCCCAGCAAAAATGGTGTAGTTGATTCTCCATCCCAAGCTGAAATAGAAGGGTGTTTAGAAAAGTAAAAAGAAAAGAAAAAGAAGTGAAAAGTGCAACCATGTGCACTATAGAAATGAATCAGCTCTTTAAAGCTATATTGATGGCTCTGAAAAGAATTGCTTGATCTTCACAGAAGGGAAATGTTGTGGGTCCCAATAAAAACCAGAGGGCAAAGAAAACATGACGCAGTAAATTTAAAAGCAACTGCTGGAGCAAAAAGAAATTGGGGGAAAAGAAGCATCAGAAAGTAGAGAGTAATAATTATGGATGGTGGTTACACACATCTTCTCAGGCTGTTACCATATACCACCATTTGTCCACACACAAAACATGCCATCCAACAGTCCCTGAACTCCAGCTATCCAGTTACTGTAGCTATGTGCGGCCTGTAGACACAGGAGACACTGATGGCGTATTAGGTGCTGCCACTGATGGCACCTTAACTGAAAGAGCTTCCTGGCTTGCTTGTTGTGGCCAGCAGAGGTGATATATTTTGACCAGGTGGTTGGCCAGTTTAGAAAGAGGGAAGTAATACTTTCCAGTTAATTTATGCCTAAAATAAACCTGAGAGTACATGCACTATATCCTTGGGGGTAAGTGGACATGGGCGATTTCCATGGACAGGGCCCACATGGGTCAGTGGATGATTGGGCAGAATACGACCTACATTCTCCTTAGAGATAAGCTTTACTCACAACATTTCCCCTGCAGGAATGGTTGAAGAAGCAGCAGGATGAGGAGCATCTGCATCAAGGGTTCCAGCAGCTGACGTTGGTGGATGAGTCTAGGGTGCCTGTACTCCACTAGAGCTGGTACCCAAAGATAAACTGTAAAAAGAAAGACAACAGAAAGAAAACATTTCTAATTAACAGTAACTTTGAATAAAGTTTATTTTTTTTAAAATAGAAAAGATAATGTTAAAACTGAAAAAACAAGTAAAGTCACTGATCAGAAATTAGAAACAAATTGGGATATTTGATGAGAAATAAATACAAAATGGAAGTGAATAAATTAAAATAGAAAAGGATAACAATAAATGTATAAACAGCGATGAGAAAACATACAAGGATGGTGGGAGTCAAGAAATAGAAATCAGTATCAGTCTGAAAATTAAACAAATACATTAACATTAGAAATGGTAAATGTCATAAATGAAAAGCGTAAATAGAAGAAATGGTAAAACCAATAAAGGTCACCAACATATGGAGACATCAGTGAAGAGACAGTTATGGACTTCATGAGGGACATTTGAATATTGCTGTTAGAACCGGGGTCGCCGATTCCGACACGGAAGCTTGGCGCGAGGCAGGAAGGCACCCGAAGGCAATGTGTTAAGCAGTTGTGCAGCACACACTCACACTGACTCAGTAATGCGCAACAATAAAGGAGACACCACACCAGGCTTTTGTATAAAAACAAGATCCTTTATCTAATTTGAATCAGCAGTTGATGAGGCAGATAATCTTAGGATAACATTCAATTCATTTCACAGTAGAACTTGAGGACTTCATTCAAGTGCATAAAAAGCATTAAACCTTCCTATAAGGGAAGAGACATTAGCAACATGCATCTGAAAGCAGGTAATTCTGTAGGTAATGCAGGGCAGCAATTAGCATAAACAACAGCCTAATCAGGCCCATTCAATTAACCAAAAATAAGATGCAGGTAAGCCTATAACACTATAGGTGATGAGGAACCTGTGTCAAACTAGGCATAACCACATTCAGTACAGTGGGCGTCTTAATGCAGGTAAACATTCAACATATGACCATTTGAATCAAAGCAGTGACTTTAACTGAAGTGGAAGATCAGGCTTCAGCATATAACCACGGTTAAACATGCATTACATCAAGGTACATTTCAATTCAAAGGTGACCTTACAGCCGGTAGGTATGTATCACTGGTGACATTCCCCTCCGTAATATCCCTTTAGCAGGTGGGCAGGCCTAAGCTTTCTCACAGGGCCCAGCCTCGTGCACAGAGGAGGCAGTCAATATGGCAGAATGAGGGCGACTGCTCCTCCCAATGCACTCAGGGCGATATGCGGGGGAAACTCTTCCAAGGTGAGGCCTTCGTGATGCGTGTCCTCCCCCCCCCAGGCCTCCCGGGCTCACCTTACAGTCCCGGTGCTGGTGTAGGCCGGACACAACACCAGCCGCCTTCTCCCCGGTCAGCCCGCTCCTGACTGCGTGTGGGGCTTCGACCGGGAGAGGCGGAGGAGTGCCCTGATGTGGCGGTAGGGGTTGTGAGGCCTCAATGCGGAGGAGGGGCGGCCAGAACATGCAGAGCGGTAGAGGGGGACTCCCGTGTGCAGCGGAGCCCCTCCGGCGACAACAGCTCGAGTCTCGGGCCTCTGGGGAAGGCAGACGGCAGGAGCCAATCCTAGCGCGGCTCCCGGGGGTGCGGCCTAGGACGTGGCCGGCGCTCCTGTTGCTTAGCGACGGGGGACCACGTGGGAGGCCCAACGCGGCCTCGGTGCAATTCCCGGCTCCTCTCCTGCGGCTCCTGGGCCGCGGCGGTGATCCTGGCCCAACGCTTCTCTTTACAGGGCACAGAGGCCGCAGCGGTGAGTTTCTGGGCAGTGCGCTTCGGTTGCACTAAGCCGGGGGGGGCCGCAGCGGTGATTGTGGCACAGCGCTTCTTTGCTCTTGAGCGCGGGGCCGCGGCAGTGATTTTGGCACAGCGCTTCTTGGCACACAGCGCTCAGGAGGCACAGCGCTTTACAGTTCACAGCGCTTCTTGGCACACAGCGCTCAGGGGGCACAGCGCTTACCGGTCACAGCGCGTTTGGGTTACAGGGCACAGCGCTAGGGCGGCATACAGTGCTTCTGGATACAGGGCTCAGCGCTTTACCTGGTGATCCCCAGCAGCATGTGCAGGTTGCAGGGTTGCAGTTGCAGTTTCTTGGTTTCAGGCTTAGATGTAGGTGTTTGAGTTGCAGTTAATTCAGTTGCAGTTACTTGAGGGGAAGGGGGTTGAGTTGGTGGGCACAAGAGGCAGGTAGGTGCCCTGCAGGCACACTGGAGGTAGTTCCCTGGGTCCCCTCACGCTGGGCAAGGTCAGCAGGTGGAAGGTGTTCCTCATCTATCTTAGCACAGCAGTGCCTCAGCCCTGTCAGTACCAGTAGTGTAGGTCTCCCTCCTAGGCCCAACAGCCTGTACTCCGGCAGAGGTTCCCCCAGGTCCAGTGGTGCCCCAACTAACTAACTAGGTTTCCCTCCAAACCTCTTATACCCCTAGGTCAGGTGACCCTCCTGAAAGGCGGCAAAACATAACTCCTCCCTGGGCTGGAAGGTTCTAGAAGCTTCCCTCATGTCTGTCTATGAGGCCCCGAGGTGGGACGGCATGGATACAGTATGTCCCAGCCTGATCCTGACTACTAGTATGTGCGTGTGCAATGGCCACTCCGCAGTAGCAGGGGCCTGTGGCAGCCATCTTATTAGGAGAGAGCACCTGCGCCTCAGCACTGTTTGGCAGTGGTAAGGCGCCCAGAGACCTAGGTCCAACAAAAAGGTAGTGGCAAAAATGAGGCGCAAAGAGAAAAAACGGGGTAAGACCACCCTAGGGCTGACAGGTCTAAAACGCGTCCCCCCCAGCTGAAAGTGGGAGAGCTACCCAACCTCTAGGGAGTTCTCATCACTAAGGCAGAAAAACCGAGAGAGACCGTCAGCGTTGGCGTGGTCTACTCCGGGTCGATGTTCCACCCGAAAGTCCATCCCCTGGAGGGAAATGGACCCCCTTAACAATTTGGGGTTTTCGCCTCTCATCTGCATGAGCCAGCAAGGGGTCGGTGGTCGGTCTGAATAAGGAAGTGAGAGCCAAAGAGGTATGGCCTCAGCTTCTTCAAAGCCCAAAACACAGCGAAGGCTTCTCGCTCTATCGTACTCCACCGCTGTTCCCGGGGGAGTAGCCTTCGAGAAATAAAGGCCACTGGCTGATCTTGGCCGTCATCATTAAGTTGAGAGAGCACAGCTCCAATGCCACGCTCAGAGGCGTCTGTCTGCACGATGAATTCTTTGCCAAAGTCCGGAGTCCTGAGCACCGGAGCGGTGCACATCGCGTGCTTCAGAGTGTCAAACGCTTCTTGACAGGCAGCCGTCCAGATGACTTTGCGTGGCTGCTTCTTGGATGTCAATTCAGTCAGGGGGCTACGATGGTCCCATAGCCCTTGACAAACCGGCGGTAGTAACCCGTGAGGCCAAGGAAGGCCCGGACCTCCGTTTGGGTTTTGGGGGCTCCCAGGCCAAGATGGTCTCGATTTTGGCCTGGAGGGGTTGCACCTCACCCCGCCCACCAGGTGTCCCAGGTAGACGACAGATCCCTGTCCAATCTGGCACTTGCTAGCCTTGATGGTTAGGCCAGCCCGCTGGAGAGCCTGTAGCACCTCCTGGAGATGCTCCAGATGGTCCTCCCAGCTGCTGCTGAAGACAGCTATGTCATCCAGGTACAAAGCGATACCAAAGGGGACGATGGACGGAGCGCTTGAGCAAATCAAACACTCACCCCCAGTCAACTGATCTGGGTTTAATCCATCATCATTCTTTAGCTCACTCCACCACCCCAGTTCAGACATGGCCATATGCAAATCAGTCTGACCCTGTGCCTCATGGGAACAGTCCAGCCCGAACTGCCAAGCCATGTCTTCCCTGGACCGGAAACAAGCATCCTGGGACCGGTTTCTGGCCATTCAGCCGTCATCAGCCAGGCTAGCTTGAATCCAGTGGCAAAGTGAGCAAGGGATGATGGACCAAACCCAGATCAGTTGACTGGGGGTGAGTGTTTGATTTGCTCTAACGCTCCGTCCATCATCCCCTTTGGTATCGCTTTGTTCGCCCTAAGTTGGCAGGGTATGCCCAGACGTGGGTCCCTTGCTCACTTTGCCACTGGATTCAAGATAGCCTGGCTGATGAGGGTTTTGAACCCGAAACCGGTCCCAGGATGCTTGTTTCCGGTCCAGGGAAGACATGGCTTGGCAGTTCGGGCTGGACTGTTCCCATGAGGCACAGGGTCAGACTGTTTTGCATATGGCCATGTCTGAACTGGGGTGGTGGAGTGAGCTAAAGAATGATGATGGATTAAACCCAGATCAGTTGACTGGGGGTGAGTGTTTGATTTGCTCTAACGCTCCGTCCATCATCCCCTTTGGTATCGCTTTGTTCGCCCTAAGTTGGCAGGGTATGCCCAGACGTGGGTCCCTTGCTCACTTTGCCACTGGATTCAAGATAGCCTGGCTGATGAGGGTTTTGAACCCGAAACCGGTCCCAGGATGCTTGTTTCCGGTCCAGGGAAGACATGGCTTGGCAGTTCGGGCTGGACTGTTCCCATGAGGCACAGGGTCAGACTGTTTTGCATATGGCCATGTCTGAACTGGGGTGGTGGAGTGAGCTAAAGAATGATGATGGATTAAACCCAGATCAGTTGACTGGGGGTGAGTGTTTGATTTGCTCTAACGCTCCGTCCATCATCCCTTTGGTATCGCTTTGTTCGCCCTAAGTTGGCAGGGTATTCCCAGACGTGGGTCCCTTGCTCACTTTGCCACTGGATTCAAGATAGCCTGGCTGATGAGGGTTTTGAACCCGAAACCGGTCCCAGGATGCTTGTTTCCGGTCCAGGGAAGACATGGCTTGGCAGTTCGGGCTGGACTGTTCCCATGAGGCACAGGGTCAGACTGTTTTGCATATGGCCATGTCTGAACTGGGGTGGTGGAGTGAGCTAAAGAATGATGATGGATTAAACCCAGATCAGTTGACTGGGGTGAGTGTTTGATTTGCTCTAACGCTCCGTCCATCATCCCCTTTGGTATCGCTTTGTTCGCCCTAAGTTGGCAGGGTATGCCCAGACGTGGGTCCCTTGCTCACTTTGCCACTGGATTCAAGATAGCCTGGCTGATGAGGGTTTTGAACCCGAAACCGGTCCCAGGATGCTTGTTTCCGGTCCAGGGAAGACATGGCTTGGCAGTTCGGGCTGAACTGTTCCCATGAGGCACAGGGTCAGACTGTTTTGCATATGGCCATGTCTGAACTGGGGTGGTGGAGTTAGCTAAAGAATGATGATGGATTAAACCCAGATCAGTTGACTGGGGGTGAGTGTTTGATTTGCTCTAACGCTCCGTCCATCATCCCCTTTGGTATCGCTTTGTTCGCCCTAAGTTGGCAGGGTATGCCCAGACGTGGGTCCCTTGCTCACTTTGCCACTGGATTCAAGATAGCCTGGCTGATGAGGGTTTTGAACCCGAAACCGGTCCCAGGATGCTTGTTTCCGGTCCAGGGAAGACATGGCTTGGCAGTTCGGGCTGGACTGTTCCCATGAGGCACAGGGTCAGACTGTTTTGCATATGGCCATGTCTGAACTGGGGTGGTGGAGTGAGCTAAAGAATGATGATGGATTAAACCCAGATCAGTTGACTGGGGGTGAGTGTTTGATTTGCTCTAACGCTCCGTCCATCATCCCCTTTGGTATCGCTTTGTTCGCCCTAAGTTGGCAGGGTATGCCCAGACGTGGGTCCCTTGCTCACTTTGCCACTGGATTCAAGATAGCCTGGCTGATGAGGGTTTTGAACCCGAAACCGGTCCCAGGATGCTTGTTTCCGGTCCAGGGAAGACATGGCTTGGCAGTTCGGGCTGGACTGTTCCCATGAGGCACAGGGTCAGACTGTTTTGCATATGGCCATGTCTGAACTGGGGTGGTGGAGTGAGCTAAAGAATGATGATGGATTAAACCCAGATCAGTTGACTGGGGGTGAGTGTTTGATTTGCTCTAACGCTCCGTCCATCATCCCCTTTGGTATCGCTTTGTTCGCCCTAAGTTGGCAGGGTATGCCCAGACGTGGGTCCCTTGCTCACTTTGCCACTGGATTCAAGATAGCCTGGCTGATGAGGGTTTTGAACCCGAAACTGGTCCCAGGATGCTTGTTTCCGGTCCAGGGAAGACATGGCTTGGCAGTTCGGGCTGGACTGTTCCCATGAGGCACAGGGTCAGACTGTTTTGCATATGGCCAAGTCTGAACTGGGGTGGTGGAGTGAGCTAAAGAATGATGATGGATTAAACCCAGATCAGTTGACTGGGGGTGAGTGTTTGATTTGCTCTAACGCTCCGTCCATCATCCCCTTTGGTATCGCTATGTCATCCAGGTAGGCAGCAGAGAAGGCCTCTAGGCCAGACAGTACCTGGTTAACCAACCGCTGGAAAGTGGCCGGAGCATTTTTCAGCCCGAAGGGCATCACCCGAAATTGAAAGTGGCCCTCGGGGGTGGAGAACGCAGTCTTCTCCTTCACTCCGTCCGTCATGGCAATCTGCCAATATCCTGACGTCAGGTCGATTGTGCTTAAGTACCGAGTTGCTCCCAGTCGGTCAATGAGCTCATCCGCCTGAGGGATCGGGTGAGCATCAGTCTTGGTCACGGAGTTCAGACCACGGTAATCCAGACAGAACCGAAGTTCTGGTGTGGTGCCCGGTGGGGCCGCTTTGGGCACCAACACCACCGGACTAGCCCAAGGGCTGCTGGAAGGCTCAATCACCCCCAGCTCCAACATTTTGGCCACCTCACTCTGGATGCTGGTTCTGACTTTGTCGGACAGCCGGTAAGACTTGGTTTTCACAGGCGGGCTGTCCCCTGTGTCCACATCATGGGTACACAGGTGCGTGATCCCAGGTGTGAGGGAGAACAACGTGGCGTACTGCTCCAATACCTGGCAGCAGTCCCTCTGTTGCTCCAAGGTCAAGGAAGGGGAGAGGACCACCCCCTCCACCGATCCATCGTTCTCTTTGGCCGCCAGAAGGTCCGGAAGAGGCTCGCTCTCCTCCTCTTCGCTCCTATCCGTCACCATCAGGAGAGTAAGTTCTGACCGCTCCTGGTGTGGCTTAAGGCGGTTGATGTGGAACACCCTGTGGGGTTGTCGGGGGGTCTTGAGGTCTACTACATAAGTGGTCTGGCCTCTTCTCTCCAAAATTTTGTATGGTCCAGTCCACCGGTCCTGGAGGGCGCTAAGCTCTCCGGGCTCCATGACCCTCACCTTCTGTCCAGCATCCAATTCCACCGTCCGAGCATTCCGGTCGTACCATTCCTTCATGACGGCTTGACTAGCCTCCAGATTCTCTGAGGCTTCCTTCCACAGTTTGGCCATCTGGCTGCGGAATGCCAGCATGTAGCTGACCACATCACGGGGAGCTTCTAGAAGACTTCTCCCACCCCTCCTTCACGAGACTGAGGGGCTCCCTAACGGGGTGGCCATAGAGCAGCTCAAAGGGGCTGAAACCGACCCCTTCTGCGGCACCTCTCGGTAGGAGAAGAGCAGACAGGGTAAGAGGACGTCCCACTTCCTTCTCAAGTCCTCTGGCAGGCTTCGGATCATCCCCTTCAGGGTCTTGTTGAAGCGCTCCATGAGCCCGTTAGTCTGGGGGTGGTAAGGAGTGGAGAACCTGTAGGTCACTCCGCACTCCTTCCACATGGCCTGCATGTAGGCCGACATGAAATTCATGCCCCTATCTGACACCACGACCTTGGGGAATCCCACTCGGGTAAAAATCCCCATGAAGGCCCGCGCCACCACAGGTGCGGTGATGGTCCTCAGAGGGATTGCCTCCGGGTACCGGGTGGCGTGGTCCACCAACACCAAGATGAACCTATGTCCCGAAGAAGTCGGCGGGTCCATTGGCCCGACAATGTCAATTCCTACCCGCTCAAAAGGGGTACCGACAACCGGGAGCGGTTCCAGAGGGACCTTCAACTTAGTCCCTGTCTTGCCACTCGCCTGACAAGTCACACAGGTCTTACAAAAGGTGTCAGAGGTAACTCTCATCCTGGGCCAATAAAAATGTGGGACCAATCGAGCAAATGTCTTATCCTGGCCCAGGTGTCCTGCCAGTGGTATCTCATGTGCCAATTCCAGCAGGAAGGCTCGGTAGCATTGGGGGACCACTAAGGCCCTTGATGACCCATGCACCGGAGCCTTAGGCTCACTGTAGAGGAGACCATCCTCCCAGTAGACATGGTAGTTACCGGTCTCTGTACCAGTTGCTTGGGCTTTGGCCTGCTTCCGCATGCCTTCAAGCGTTGGGCACTCTCTTTGCGCCCGACAGAATTCCTCCCGGGTAGGCCCTCCTTCCACCTGCCACACTGCAGGGGTCGGCAAGTCCCCCACGGGAACAACATCCACCTCAGCAGACTCCGGGGTCACCTCCGCGGGCTCCCCATCCATCTCACCGGGTGCATCTTCAGAGATGTCCTCTTGTCCAGCAGTGGGCTGGGCCATTGTTTCAGGCTCCAACCCGGGTTGAGTTCCTTGCCGGGCAGCCACGGACCGTGTGACCACGCAAGTCCACCCTGGTAATCCCAGCATCTCAGCGTGGGCGTTGATCTCCACCTCCTTCCAGGCAGTATGTTCCAAATCGTTTCCGAGTAGACAGTCAACTGGCATGGCAGGGCTCACCGCAACTCTCAACAGGCCTGAGACTCCTCCCCACTTAAAGGGAACTTGGGCCACGGGGTAATGACCCAGGCTATTATCAGCCATGACAACCGGGTGGAATACTTCAGGAATCACCTGCTCTGGGGACACCAGCTGACGTCTTACCATCGTCATGCTGGCACCCGTGTCCCTCAGAGCCTCCACCTCCTCCCCGTTCACCAGGACCCTCTGCCGGTACTTGGCAGTGTTCAAGGGTACCTGAACCCATGGGATCATCTCTCTATCCCCCAGGGAAACTAAGGTCAAGCCTGTCCACTCACCTCCCCTACCTAGGGACAACTCCTCCCCAAGCGCTACACTGGCCACCCCGGGGCTCTTACCTCCTGTGGGGGCTGGGGTCCTCTTGCGACACTGGGGATCCCCTTGTAGTGTCCAACCTCCCCGCACTCGTAGCATCGGACAGTTCTGGGCTGCTGACTCTTGTCAGGGTAAGTGGGTTTCTGGAATCCAGATTGGGGTGGGGAACCTACCCCTCTCCCATGCGGTCTATTTTGGGGGCCTTTAAAGAACTCCTTCTTTTATCTCCCCTCTCTCTTCTGGGGAAAACCCTGCCAACCTTTCGGGGGTCTCCCCGGATCCCTTGTGGGACACCCGAGTGCTAACCCAGGTATCCGCCTCCTCCGCAAGTTCCCGAGGATCGGTCAGCTTGCGGTCCACCAGGTGTTGGCGCAGCTCTGGAAAACTCTTATCAAGAAGGTGCTCCTTTAAAAACAGATGGTACAGCCCTTCATAGTCACTCACCTCGCTGCCACGCACCCAACCCTCCAATGCCTTACGGGCATAATCAAAAAATCCACCCAGTTCTGTGTGGGAAGCTTGTGGCTGTTGCGGAATGTCTGGCGATACTTCTCTGGAGTGAGGCCAAACTTTTTAAGCAGTGCCTCTTTCATGACAGGGTAATTTGTCTGATCACCTTTGTCTAAAGTCAAGAGTGTGTCCCTTGCCAACGGAGGTATGTACCTATACAGGTCTCCGCCCCAGTACTTCTCAGGCACCCCATGGGCTACCAAAGACACCTCATACACCGCCAACCACTTATCAATGTCATCCCCTACACTGAAACTGGCCATCACCTCCTTAGGTAGGTAAAACTTAGGCTCTCGTGGAGCCTCAGCGGGTACGCTGCCACCATTCAAGTTGCCCTGCGCCCCCATCTGCAATGCTCGGAGCTCTAATTCTTTCAGGCTAAGCTCATGCAGAAGCTTCCTCTCTTCCATGGCTAGCCTTGACTCTTCTCGCTCCTTGTCCATTTTAGCAAGCTCTAGCCTCAATTGCCTCTCCTCCCTCCTGTCCTCGTACTCCTCCACAGACACACTGCTCGCTGACACACTACTGCCTGCCCTAGAACGTCTTCCTGGCAACACATTCTCACTGATGTCTATGTGCAGTAGGTCTAGCTCTCCTGGAGCGTCCAGCTCCCCCTGTTCCTCGACCACTCTCCCTCCCGGGTGGGCCAATACCCATGCCCTCAAGACTTTCTGAAGCTCCTCTCTCTTGGCGCCTCGCTTGACGGGCACACCCATCCCCCGACAGAACTCCCTCAGCTGCGCCACCGTATACATTTCAAGGTTGGCCAGCGGGCTAAACTCCTAGGACGTAGGCAACAGGTTAACACAGGGGCCTGTACAGTCAGGCAGTGAAGGGCGAATTGTTAGGCTTGCATACAAATAGGTGTCCAATTGCGGCGCACACTGCATCCCTGTAGGGTGCTGCACAAGCACAAGTCCTTATCCCACCGCTGAACACCAATGTTAGAACCGGGGTCGCCGATTCCGACACGGTAGCTTGGCGCGAGGCAGGAAGGCACCCGAAGGCAATGTGTTAAGCAGTTGTGCAGCACACACTCACACTGACTCAGTAATGCGCAACAATAAAGGAGACACCACACCAGGCTTTTGTATAAAAACAAGATCCTTTATCTAATTTGAATCAGCAGTTGATGAGGCAGATAATCTTAGGATAACATTCAATTCATTTCACAGTAGAACTTGAGGAATTCATCCAAGTGCATAAAAAGCATTAAACCTTCCTATAAGGGAAGAGACATTAGCAACATGCATCTGAAAGCAGGTAATTCTGTAGGTAATGCAGGGCAGCAATTAGCATAAACAACAGCCTATTCAGGCCCATTCAATTAACCAAAAATAAGATGCAGGTAAGCCTATAACACTATAGGTGATGAGGAACCTGTGTCAAACTAGGCATAACCACATTCAGTACAGTGGGCGTCTTAATGCAGGTAAACATTCAACATATGACCATTTGAATCAAAGCCATGACTTTAACTGAAGTGGAAGATCAGGCTTCAGCATATAACCACGGTTAAACATGCATTACATCAAGGTACATTTCAATTCAAAGGTGACCTTACAGCCGGTAGGTATGTATCACTGGTGACATTCCCCTCCGTAATATCCCTTTAGCAGGTGGGCAGGCCTAAGCTTTCTCACAGGGCCCAGCCTCGTGCACAGAGGAGGCAGTCAATATGGCAGAATGAGGGCGACTGCTCCTCCCAATGCACTCAGGGCGATATGCGGGGGAAACTCTTCCAAGGTGAGGCCTTCACGATGCGTGTACTCCCCCTCCCAGGCCTCCCGGGCTCTCCTTACAGTCCCGGTGCTGGTGTAGGCCGGACACGACGCCAGCCGCCTTCTCCCCGGTCAGCCCGCTCCTGACTGCGCGTGGGGCTTCGACCGGGAGAGGCGGAGGAGTGCCCTGATGTGGCGGTAGGGGTTGTAGGCCTCAATGCGGAGGAGGGGGCGGCCAGAACATGCAGAGCGGTAGAGGGGGGCTCCTGTGTGCAGCGGAGCCCCTCCGGCGACAACAGCTCGAGTCTCGGGCCTCTGGGGAAGGCAGACGGCAGGAGCCAATCCTAGCGCGGCTCCCGGGGGCACGGCCTAGGACGTGGCCGGCGCTCCTGTTTCTTAGCGACGGGGGACCATGTGAGAGGCCCAACGCGGCCTCGGTGCAATTCCCGGCTCCTCTCCTGCGGCGCCTGGGCCGCGGCGGTGATCCTGGCCCAGCGCTTCTCTTTACAGGGCACAGAGGCCGCAGCGGTGAGTTTCTGGGCAGTGCGCTTCGGTTGCACTAAGTGCGAGGGGGGGCCACGGCGGTGATTGTGGCACAGCGCTTCTTCTCTCTTGAGCGCGGGGCCGCAGCGGTGATTTTGGCACAGCGCTTCTTGGCACACAGCGCTCAGGAGGTACAGCGCTTTACAGTTCACAGCGCTTCTTGGCACACAGCGCTCAGGGGGCACAGCGCTTACCGGTCACAGCGCGTTTGGGTTACAGGGCACAGCGCTAGGGCGGCATACAGAGCTTCTGGATACAGGGCTCAGCGCTTTACCTGGTGATCCCCAGCAGCATGTGCAGGTTGCAGGGTTGCAGTTGCAGTTTCTTGGTTTCAGGCTTAGATGTAGGTGTTTGAGTTGCAGTTAATTCAGTTGCAGTTACTTGAGGGGAAGGGGGGTTGAGTTGGTGGGCACAAGAGGCAGGTAGGTGCCCTACAGGCACACTGGAGGTAGTTCCCTGGGTCCCCTCACGCTGGGCAAGGTCAGCAGGTGGAAGGTGTTCCTCATCTATCTTAGCACAGCAGTGCCTCAGCCCAGTCAGTACCAGTAGTGTAGGTCTCCCTCCTAGGCCCAACAGCCTGTACTCCGGCAGAGGTTCCCCCAGGTCCAGTGGTGCCCCAACTGACTAACTAGGTTTCACTCCAAACCTCTTATACCCCTAGGTCAGGTGACCCTCCTGAAAGGCGGCAAAACATAACTCCTCCCTGGGCTGGAAGGTTCTAGAAGCTTCCCTCATGTCTGTCTATGAGGCCCAGAGGCGGGATGGCATGGATACAGTAACATTATGTCCCAGCCTGATCCTGACTACTAGTATGTGCGTGTGCAATGGCCACTCCGCAGTAGCAGGGGCCTGTGGCAGCCATCTTATTTGGAGAGAGCACCTGCGCCTCAGCACTGTTTGGCAGTGGTAAGGCGCCCAGAGACCTAGGTCCAACAAAAAGGTAGTGGCAAAAATGAGGCGCAAAGAGAAAAAACGGGGTAAGACCACCCTAGGGCTGACAGGTCTAACAATTGCCATCCCAAAAGAAGCAGAAAACTAATTTTTATGGGAACAAGTGTTAAAGTTCCAAAAACAGAAGTGTGCTAAGTATTGTTTTGATGTTTTTGATGGAAAAGCAAATACTATTCTGCGTGCAGATTTTGGTTTCCTAAACCAGTTTTAAGGAAGGGAAAAGGGAAAAGCGAGCAGTTGCCTGTTTGCAGTCCAACATCTGTAACTAGCAAGTCACAGACCTAATACAGCAATAACGCTTGAAGAAGCCTCCAGATACTTGAATGACTATAACTAGGGGCCTGATTTAGAGTGTGGCAGAAAGAGTACTCTGTCGCAACTGTGATGGAGTATCCTTTCCACCATACTGAAGGTCGACTTGCCTCAGTGAGAGTCGGGCAGACCTTCAGTATGTCAGCGACGGAAACTACTCTTTTTCTTCCCCTGACATACCCCTCTGATGGCCTGAAGGAGAAAGGGTAGTCAGAGGTTGTGCCATTTGTCTGCCCACCCTATTTAAAGGTGGCAAACAAATCACATGTTTTACTTTCACCCACTGCCACCCAGAAAGTGGCAGTACGTCAATGTAAACACATTTTAGTGAGTTCAAGGAAATGTGTGAAAACTGCCATGACAAGGGGTAATTGTTTTTTTTATTTTAAAAAAATTCCTGCTTTGGGGTTTTCTTTTCGAAAATAAAAAATATAATTAAAGTGTGTCATACGGCTCCGTCATGATGATGGAATTGCATGGCACATTTTCAATGTTAGAGATGTTTGCCGGGCTTGCGGACATCTGTAAAAACTGCAGGATGAGTACACAAGGTTTTCAGCGGTTTTCAGGTTGGTTTACAGCGTTTAATTGATAGGTTCACAGATTTTATTAAGGCAAGGAAGTTGTTAATTAACAAGGCCAAAACATATACTATGGCATGTGGTGCAAAATTAAGGAAATCGAAAGCCTTTTTTATAGATGGCGCGAGAGTAGAAACCGTTAATAATTTTTGCTATCTGGGTTTAACATTCACTGGCAACGGCCATTGGACAACTGAACTGTCTAATGTCCGTGCCAAAATGTCAAAAAGTGTAAACGGGGTATTTCGGTTTGCATCCAAATTGGGAGATCGTCGAATTAAAGATATGATAGCCATTTATAAAGCCAGGTGTACTTCCATCGCACTATACGGTGCTGGGGTATGGGGCTTTAACCCTAGCCAAGAGCTACAAATAGAGGAAAATTCCTTTTAAAGAAATTATTATGCCTTCCTGCATCTGCCTCTACAGAATTAATTCATTGTGAAGTTGGCTTGAGATATCTGTCAGATTTGATTGCCCTAAGACCTTTAATGCTATGGAAATCAATCTGGTCCAAAGAGGAGACAAAATATACTCAATTAATTATACAGGACTGTTTGAAGTTGGATAAATATTTAGCGATCCCATGGCTAAAATATATTGCTGATGCTTATAGAGATCTATTTATGATCACGATCCGGGAAAACCCTGCTGATGTGGTAGCTTTGACTAAACTCGAGATTAAGAACACATTTCTGGCCTATAAAAGTGAATGTAGGATGAGAATTGTCGAGTTACAACCTACATATTTGCTGTATCAATCAACCATAGATACAGAGGGTTTCCAAAGTTATTTATCAACTGTCACCAGACAATCACATCGTTTTGTACTAACGAGGATGAGATTGGGTATAGTTCATCATTTGGTTGCATTCCCTAAAATGAAAATGAGCCCTGCCACCCTATGTCCTTGTGATGAGCGCTCCAAACAGAGCACTATGCACTTTTTATTATTATGTGGTTTATATTTGAATTACAGACTTGTTTATCTTAAACCTTTGTTCAAGAAATACAACGCAAATACCACCAAGGCAGCTATGAAATTATTGTTTACACTTAGAGACCCCAAGATATGTTTTTTTGTTGCAATGTTTATTTTAAAATCAATACATGCGAGGAAAAGTATTCTTTACTCTTAACTGTTTTTAACTATCTTATGCAATATTAATGCTGATTGTATTTGTGTAAATGAATTTATTTGTTGATGTATATATGTTGCTTTTCTGGTTGTCCCACAAACCGAATAAAGCTCGTTGAACTGAACTGAGTACACAAGGCATGGCGGTCATAAAGTGCTCCACTATGCCAATGGAGTATGCTCCGTCCGCCACATTCTGAATCTGGCCCTAAGTAATTTTGACCATGGAAAATGCGAACGCAGATGTACAGTTTGAGGCGTGCAACTCACCTCCTCTGGCTAAATATGTGGCTTCATATATTTGAAAGTCAGAGGAGATTGAGATCAAGGACCTCTCACATGAGATGTAACCTCATCTGAGATTAGAAAAAATAATCTGACATAGAAACTCTAAAGCTATGCCATTCAAATATGCTCCCATAGTGAGAGTGGATCTATGATGGAAGTGATCGCTGGTAGGCACCAAAGCACCAAAGCAACATTTGGCCCACCCTAGTTTGAGCTTCATCTCTCACAAGAGTTGTAAAGTCATTTGCTGTGCTAGAAGGCATGGCTGTGTTGGACCTAGAAAACTCTCAAGATAAACATGTTGAACACTTACTATGTCCCTAATATTAGAAAATGTCTGTAGTTCAGTAATAAGTGCGCAAAAGGAGAATGGCATCAAATGAGGAACCTTGATACTTTGCCATAAAAAGATGTGAAGGCAGCTTGGTGAAACATAAGAAACTAGGCCCAATCAAACACTGGTGCCTTATATGTCACAATGCAGAGAAAAAGAGTTCGACTATATGACCCTGTTGCACCTTTTTAAGCCATGGAGACAGACAAGAGCATGAGCTAAAAGGACAATTTGCCTTTCCTGGGAGAGCAGTTGAAGCAGCTACAACTCACATCGAATTAATGGCTTTTAAACATATCTCATATTGTTTGAAGCAAAAGCTGCACAAGAAGCAAGGGTTGCTGAAGAAGTTGCAAAGAACACCTCAGAAGGGAGTCATACTTCCATCCAAGAAATGGGTGATTCATTCGGAGTCCCACACATTACGCTTGAGGTGCAGATATCCATACATGAGGTTGAAACAGCTGTGGAACAAACAACCCGTTATATAGTTGACTTGCTTGCTATGGTACAAAATATAAACAAAATATAGTTTATGACAACGTGGTTAATGCAGTGGACCATAGGGTGCTACATAAAAGTGGAAAAATGACATTGTAAAGAATTTAAACCAATGTAACAGAGTGGATAATAGACAAGCTCAGACAGTCAGTTATCGAAGTGGTAATGGCCTATGTCTAACCGAAATAGACTTAAAACTTTCATATTTAATGCATGCACCAACAGGACTGAATGCCTACACATCAATGGGCAATAATTCACTGTTACTTGATATTGCCTATTGATCATTATAATAATTTTGAGTTCAAAAAATTGTCTCCAGAAATATCTATTAATTGCTTCATGTGTTACTGGAAATGAAGGTGTTGATAATTGACCAGCTTGATGCTAAAGCTTGTTCACCTATGAACTCAGGAAGTATACATAATGGACTACAATTAATTGTTCTGTGAATAACTGATGATTCTCTTTGAAGACCTCCTGCAACACCTGTGAATAGTAAGCCACTCTTTAAAAAGTTAAGTTATGAAAACACTGAACACAGCCATGGTAGTGTTTGGAATGTGAACAGTTGGTTATATTTTCAGTGCAAATAATTGAAAACAGAAAACGTGACAGGTACAGACATAAGAATGGAGAAATGCCGAACAAGATTCGGGTTGGGCTTCTCAGTAAAAGAGCAAGTGAACATTTGTGTAGCAGGATACTGAAAACATGTAAGGAGAATGGTAGACAGACCCACAACTCATGACTAAAATGATATTATTGAGGAACCATCCAGCGTATTAATTCTCAACTTTACTGCAATATGCAAAGGTCAGCACTGCTATGCTACAGTCAGGAAAGCAAACAATTGTGGAACTAACAGTGGTTGATTGCCTGGAACTTCAAGGCATGAATTCTTTCTAAGTCAAGGAGCAGCTAAAAGAGTGTAAGATCTTGGAAAACGTATTTCAAAGAAAAAGGGGCATATTAGCAAGAACGGCGTTAAAATTATTGCCGCTTTAGCGTGCAGGAAACTGCCGCTAAGCGGCGATAATGGGCTTGATAATATGCCCTTGAGAATACTAATAGAAGCCCATGTTCTGCTGTGATCCTGGGCTTCTATTGGAATTCTCAAGGGCATATTATCAAGCCCATTATTGCCGCTTTAGCGGCAGTTTCCTGCCGCTAAAGTGGCGATAATTTTAACGCCGTTCTTGCTAATATGCCCCAAAGGGGCATATTAGCAAGAACGGCGTTAAAATTATCGCCGCTTTAGCGTTATGCCCTTGAGAATACCAATAGAAGCCCATGTTCTGATGTGATCCTGGGCTTCTATTGGAATTCTCAAGGGCATATTATCAAGCCCATTATCGCCACTTTAGCGGCAGTTTCCTGCCGCTAAAGCGGCGATAATTTTAACGCCGTTCTTGCTAATATGCCCCAAAGTGTCTTAGCTGAGTGTTAACTGTGATATAATTTTATACAGGAACCTGAATGTAGAGTCCAATCTGGTGAACAGAGCAATGGGATATGTTATGCAGTTCAATATATTTGCAAAGATGGATGGTATTGAGTTCATCATAAAACAGTTTTATCATCTTCAGGAATCACAGAAAGAATCAATACACAATGCTGGATTTTTGCTGTTCAATTAATGTATGTGTGTAAAAGTATCAATTTCCAATTTGCCTGGATACACCGTGACCATCCCTTAGTCCCAAGGCTTCAGTCTAGATGAGGCAATAGTAGACAGTAGACCAGTCTTTTGGGCAACTGATGGTCTAAGTAGTTTTGTCCAGAGAAAAACACCCTATGCATTGTACCTGCTAGACTTTGATGGAAGCAAAGTCAGTGCAGATTTCAGGTGGACGAGGGAGTATTATTGACTAACATCTGGTGGCTCATTATGATGTCGGTCGAAAAGCCTCCAACCGACACCTTCTCGGATTTGGGACCGACCGACTTGCGGTCGGTGGTTCTGACTGCCAGATTACAATGCGACCGAACACTGTTCGGTCGGGTTCCCATTGGTTCCTATGGGAGCTCGTGTTATGCCCGAGACCGGCCATAACACAGACTCCTATGGAGAAATGGTGTGTGTGTGTGTGTAAAACCCTGCACCCTGTCACATGCACCACCCGGTGCCAGTCACACAGTGCAGGGTTTCACAGAGGTATTCCATAGATACCCCCTCAGCCACCAACCGTAGGCTGCGCAAGCTAGGCGGCCCTCCCAGGGGCCCCCAAAGCCTCTTTCCGACAGCCTTTCCATGTCAGAAAGGCCGGCGCGGAAAGGCTGTTGGAAACCGACATCATAATCCCGACGGCCGAAACGCTGTCCTTAGTTCGTTACGGTGTGGTTCTGACTGACAGGAATGCTCTGCAAGTCGGTCGGAACTAAGTCGGAATGAGCAGCCAGTTTACGTTCCGACCGCGAACATCGTAATCGGGCGGTCGGACTCTAAACCGACTGAGTCAGTCGGAAGGGCTCTGACGTGGTCGGAATGCTTCCAACTGTTGTGCGGAGGCTTTCCGCCCGACATCTTAATGAACCCCTTAGTGTAGAATGGCTCATGTGTAGTCTTCATTTTAGATTCAACTCATCAAGTTGACATCTCTTTCTCGTGGTGCCTTTTGCCATTCTTTCGGCTCATGTGTGAATGTCCTCTATGTGCATCTCTGACAGGCACTGACACCCTGTACTCTGTACAGTTAGTTCCAGGGTCGTACATGAAGAACACAATGCCATTGTTTTCTTTTTTTCTGTGATCGTTAGATGGCACTCGATTAAGCTAGATGAAATCAAATGAGCTGCTCTGCGCCTCTGCCTCAGATGATAAGAACAGTACTTTACTACATAAACAGTTTCTGTGCTAGAGCTCTTTGAGAGGAGCAGTTCCATGCTGGGTTTATCATGGAACCACTGCAAACTGTGACTGAGATGCAGCCCTGCAGCCCTGCTGACTCCGACCTCCATCCTACTAAGGAAGATAATCTGTACATTGCAAACGCCTTCCTGACTCCTAAGACCAAGGTGTGGCATTTAGGCTATCCAAAATTGATCTGGCAGAATGAAACTGCTGCTATGCTTTCTTTAGTATAGTATTAGAGTCAGTTGGGAGTAAGCAAACATTACAAACAATTAACATGGTTGAATTGTTCATATTGTCTACTGTTCTAATAATGTTGAGTACAATAACATATCTCATATTTCTAATAAACGCAGAGAATGCTTTCTTTGCAAGAATACAATCATTTCACATCTTTTTGTGTTTACCTTGAGCATGCAAGAGTGACCAAACAAAAGGGTTAGATCTGTTTCTAAGGATTCTTTGAGAATCAGTGTCATGTTCGAGGTTGCCAATAACATCTGTTACCCTGATTGGTTTAGGGGTTGGATGTGGTATTGTGAGCTAGCCGAAATTCACCAACAATTACTGATGGTATATGTTGACTAAGGGGTCGATTCCGATTCGGGCCGGAAAAAGCACCGACCGACACGGAGCCGGAAAAATTACCGACCGACACGTACCAGTGGCGCCCGACACGCCAAGTACGATGCAAGCCGCGATAAATCCGACCGACACGTTAGGAAACCAAGCCGACCGACCGAGCCGCTCGGAAAATAGCAATCCGGCCGGAAAAACACGCGAATCCAACCGACCGACACGCACCCGGAACAAATCCGACCGAATCGTACCCGCCAACTCCAAACCGCAAAGTACGATGCAAGGCGCGAAAACACGACCGAGTCGGACGGAGGACAAGCCGTACGACCGACACGCATACAAAACCGAGCCGAAGCAACACAATACACCGCGACCGACGCGTACGCAGCATAGAAAACTGCACAAACACAGCGTGAACGAAACGGAAAACACCGTACGAGACCAATGCAGGGTCCGACTCGGTCACAAGAACGTTTCCAACATACACAAACAGCACAAAGGAAAAATCAACCAAAAAAGGCCAAACAAGCAATTACCAAGCCAATAAATACTGGGGGGTGGGGACAGAGAACAAAGACACACCCACAACTCCACCTATATAAAGGACACAAATCACTACCATGAGCCTTTGCAAATGCCATTTCACTGCCAGCACCCAAGAGAAAGCAACCACACACCCACAGCTCATCCCTCACACAAGACACACACCATCAACACACCAACAAATACCTACCTCACATACACCCAGCACAACACACACCCACACACCCTCACCTGCACACCAACACACACATCACCCACCATCACCACCCATCACCATGCCCCCCAAGAAGAATCCCAAGTTCCTAGATAGTGAATTGGAAGTCATGGTAGACGAGATCCTCAGGGTGGAGCCACAGCTGTTTGGCACTCTGGTCCAACAGACCCCCATGTCGCAGAAAACCAAGATGTGGGAGAGGATCATCAACAGGGTGAACGCCCAATCACCATGTCGGCGCACAAAGACGGACATCCAGAACAGGTGGTATGACGTGCGCAGGAGGGTACGGGACATGCTCAAGAAAGACTACATCAACAGCCAACACACCGGCAGTGGCCCTCCTGCCAAGCCAATATACCTCAGGCCCTGGGAGGAGAAGGTTCGGGCCATCCTTCCGCCAGTGAGCGTATATGGACTAGAGGACATCCCAGAGCCTGGTGAGTACACAACAAATGTACACAATAAACTGCCACAAAACACACACATCACTGTCAAGGGGAGAGTCAAACCATGCACTCATAGCAATTACACAGCAACTAGAACAGAATCATCCCAAAATGTGTATGTCAGTCAGATAAACACAACACATGCCATCAAAAAAGTCACATCCAACTGTGCCAACACATGTACAAACACAACCACAACTACAGCTAGGCAGTGGCACAAATAGAACTAACACACACATCCACACATGTAGCCACCACAACAACACCAACACACAGTGAAGACCACTCAAAGGAAGGAATTCTGTGTATGCTGGCCAAGTCAGTGTAGCCAATAGCATCATGGGAGTCGCAGTCACACATATTGCCCCCCCCACAACTGTCCCATCAACACCACCCTGAACCATGCTCACATCACAGGGAGTGGAGAAGGACTCACAAGATGGCTGACACTGGCTACTGCTGTGGGGAGCACAAGGCCCTGCTGCCAACTGTGCACCAACAAACAGCAGGACACCACTGACTGACATCCTGAGAGACAACTTACACTCCCTGCAATGCAAGCACGTTCCATGGTGGGATATCTGGCTGGCTGGGTGGGAAGGGGGACTAGCAGCACTGACTATAGTCACCAGCACCTCCCCTCACCCCCCCCAACACAAACTCCACAGTACCCACCTGGTAGAATGCAATGCCCTCCAACCTAACACAAGATCCCACAAAGCACCACCACCCTGGGTTATGTTGTGTGAAGCACAGGGACACTCTTGGGACTCTTAGCCAAACAACTGCCAGGACAACACTCCCAGCCATCCTGTCAGCACAGCCAGCCCACCCCACAGGGAAGCAGAGTCAAAAGGAAGGAAGCATGGGCATGCTGGGAAGGGGGTGGAGGCAATAGCATGATGGGAGTCGTAGTCACAGACATAGCTCACCCTCACAACTGTCCCATCAACACCACCCTGAACCATGCTCACATCACAGGGAGTGGAGAAGGACTCACAAGATGGCTGACACTGGCTACTGCTGTGGGGAGCACAAGGCCCTGCTGCCAACTGTGCACCAACAAACAGCAGGACACCACTGACTGACATCCTGAGAGACAACTTACACTCCCTGCAATGCAAGCACGTTCCATGGTGGGATATCTGGCTGGCTGGGTGGGAAGGGGGACTTGCAGCACTGACTATAGTCACCAGCACCTCCCCTCACCCCCCCCAACACAAACTCCACAGTACCCACCTGGTAGAATGCAATGCCCTCCATCCTAACACAAGATCCCACAAAGCACCACCACCCTGGGTTATGTTGTGTGAAGCACAGGGACACTCTTGGGACTCTTAGCCAAACAACTGCCAGGACAACACTCCCAGCCATCCTGTCAGCACAGCCAGCCCACCCCACAGGGAAGCAGAGTCAAAAGGAAGGAAGCATGGGCATGCTGGGAAGGGGGGTGGAGGCAATAGCATGATGGGAGTCGTAGTCACAGACATAGCTCACCCTCACAACTGTCCCATCAACACCACCCTGAACCATGCTCACATCACAGGGAGTGGAGAAGGACTCACAAGATGGCTGACACTGGCTACTGCTGTGGGGAGCACAAGGCCCTGCTGCCAACTGTGCACCAACAAACAGCAGGACACCACTGACTGACATCCTGAGAGACAACTTACACTCCCTGCAATGCAAGCACGTTCCATGGTGGGATAACTGACTGGCTGGGTGGGTGGGTGGGAAGGAGGTCTGGCTGTCAACCAAACACAATCAATGCAGACCATGTTCACACCCCAGAGAATACATAGAAATGCCCAAATAATGCAGGACAATGTGCCACACCAATATCAACCCCTGACTGTGACGACTTAGGACAATACAATGTACAGGCCGGCACCCCGAGGCACAGTCACAACTGTCAGGTGTGTCAACCACTGATGCCTGCAGAAACATGACATACATTGTTTGTGTCTCCCAAAAACAGGTGATGATAGGGACACAGCAGCAGACGCTGAGGAGTCCCAGTCCCAGGCTCAAGAGGATGCCGAGCTCACTGGCGTCGTACAGCCTCTGTCCTCCTCGGACGATGAACAACCTGGCACATCCGGTGCAAGTCAACATGCTGCACCAGCAGGACCACCAGCTGCAGCACCAGCAGGTCCACCAGCTGCACCCCTGCACCCACCCCTCCAACGACTGTCACCACGAATACCATCCCTGCCGACATGGACGGAATAAGGAGCAACACCAGCGCAGTGACCCTGGACCAACCTGGGGCCATGGACACCACCACCACCACCAACCCCCAAGGTGGACCAGGGTCATCTGTGCGTGCAACTGCACACACTGCACATGTCAGCAGGGGTGGTGGGAGGGGTGGGAGACAGAGGTCGCTGCTTGCAGACGTTGCTGGTGTGCATGAAGACCCACAACTGGTACGCATAGCTGATGCGTACCAGTCCAGCACCGGAGAGCTCAGCCAGGTAGTGGGGCTCCTCAGAGACATCAAACAGCAGCAGGCTGCCCATCATGCCCGCTTGGACTCCCACATGTCCCACGTGGAGTCACACATGTCACGTGTGGACTCCCACATGTCCCGCGTGGAGTCCAAGTGTGATGTACTACATGAGATGACGGCGGTGCACAGGGACATTTTACAATGCCTCCGCCAGATGAACAGCAACCAGTCCACACCTCCCTGTGTGCCAACAACATCTGGTACAGAACAAACTGCAACTGCCACAGGGAGGGAGGAGGACTCTGGCGGAGAGTCCCCTGCACCGCAGCAGCCTGCACTTGAGGGCCCCCCCCCAAGAAGAGGGGTCGTCCGAGGAGGGGAAAGTGAGAGGCTGATGGCCAAGCGCAACTCCCAGGAAGCCTGAACCTGTTCTGGATTTTCGCCTTTGTGCACAGACTGTTCACCCTGTTGGTGGCAACACTACTCCCACACATTGCATGGGGAGTACAAGTTGGAACAATGTGTCAGACAACTGTGGCCCCGATACTGGGGATCCTGTCTACCTGGACTTTCAATTCACCTAGGAACTTGGGATTGCAAGATTCATGTACAGCACAACCCATCCTATGCACTATTAACACAGATGTATCACAATAAACACACTAATTCACCATACTTGCCTCTGTCGTGATTCCAACGTGGGTGCTGTTATGGGGATGATGAACTGCAAAATTACACTGTGTATGCGAACTGCAACAGCAAGGACAACACAGGCATGTGAGTACAGGCAACGTGACACATATGAGGGAGACACACCACCAGGGGTACACAACACATACACACCTAGGCCATCTGACTCATTGCCTACACTGATGTTGCCAGGGAAGACGGTGCAATGCACAGACACCACACCCATTCCCAGTTGTAGTCAAGTAGCCCACAGGTGCAGTAAGCAAATGGCAGTCAAATGTGTGACCACAGACAACGCACATCACTAAGTGAAGCACAGGTTTATTACACAGTAGCAACATGCCGTAACCACTACAGATGCAAGGTAACCCCACCTGGTAGCGGGCACACAGTCAACAACTGTAGACGGAAGGAAGTCCATGGGTGTGGCGCACATCACCTGTAGGGACACAACAGCTACCAGCCTGGATGTGCAATCACGTCGTCGGTGGACACAGTTGACCAAACGAATCTGAAAGTACCCTGTGAAGGACAGAAATGACACACAGTCAAAAGCAATGCAGTACAGGACAGATCAGCAAAACTCATGCACAATACATGTTACAAGATACCCACCCAGAACCAAGTTGGGGAGTACAGCCCACCTGTCACCACACATCGCAACACACATCCTGTCAAGTAGCCCATGGACACACTCCAACAGCACCAGAGCACCACCCACACATCATGCCAACTCACATCATTCACATGACACCTCAGGATACTCACATTCAGCTAAAGAAGTTGGTGATGAGCTGTGTGCGGACATCACCATCACCATCATCATCATCATCATCGTCACTGGCATCGTGGTCCAGGCCAGGATCCTCCACAGGTGGCGGATGTTGGTCATCGTCATCCTGGATGAGAGGCAACTCCTTCCGCACTGCCAGGTTGTGTAGCATGCAGCAGACGATGATAATCTTGCACACTTTCGCAGGGGCATATGGGAGGGACCCTCCGGTCTTGTCCAGGCAGCGGAAGCGGCTCTTCAGGAGACCAAAGGTCCACTCAATCACTCTCCTGGTCCGACCATGTGCCTCATTGTAGCGCATCTGGGCAGGTGTCACAGGGTTCCTGAGGGGTGTCAGCAACCACTGCATGTTGGGGTATCCTGAGTCACCTACGGACAGACAAGTGCACATCAGCTGACTTGGAAAAGTGGGCGGAATACTACAGATCAGATCACACACAATGGCACAAAGTCAGTACACACCGACAAGCCAGGCACGCTGGTTCTGCATCTGTGCCATCAACCTGGGGATGCGACTACTCCTCATCACAAAGGCATCGTGTGCTGAACCAGGGAAACGGGCACACACGTGTGTGATGGTCATGTCTGCAAGACACACCACCAGTGCATTGACCGAGTGGTAGTGCTTGCGGTTCCTGTAGGCCTGCTCCTGGGCCTGTGGTGGTACCAAAGCCACATGTGTCCCATCAATGGAGCCAATGACATGCGGCATCCTCCCCAGGGCATAAAAGTCACTCTTCACGTCAGTGAGTCGTCGCAGTCTAGGGAAATAGATGTACCGGTTCAGGAAGAGCAACATTGCCGCCAAAACATCGCGGAGCACACGGCTGAACATGGTCTGTGACATCCCACCAGCAGACGCCACAGTATGTTGGAAGGTACCGGTGGCAAAGAAGTGTAGGGCTGCCATCACCTTCACCTTGGGGGTCAGCGCTGTAGGATACGGCCGGCCAGGCTGCAAATGTGGGGACAACTGCACTGCCAAATCCTCAATCAGCTGCCTGGTGAAGCGGTACCGTCGGATGCTGTCCCGTTCCACCATCGTTGCCAGGTCTGGGAATGGCCGATGGACAGCAGGAGCCCTGCAGTGCAGAGGAGAAGTAAGCAAGATCGTCAGTCACCCCACACATGCGGCATTGAACACACTCAAGATCCCAACATACATCATCATGAGGCACAACTACATGAAGTGTGCAGTACCGGAACGACATGTATGGTACATACATGGCCAACATCTGTCAACACGGTCCTACAGGTGGCATCAATTTGTCCCAGGTTGGCCCATTGGATATCATGATGCTGTGTCACAGTCACCCCCACAGTGACATGTGAGGACAGATGTGCCCCAGGCACCACAGCTCAACGACAGGCACATTCCCAGGGACCCTGTAATGCCACATGGACACTGGCATCACCTGGAGTATCATGTGTACACCACAGCAAAACAAACATGACCCCCACAGGTAGTGGCCACACTTGCCATGGCAGGACAGCCATGGACGTCTGTGACACACACGCACAACATCAGAGTCCATGCACACACAACGTGGATGTGGAGACTGTCTCCCATTGTGCACATGAAATCAGAGACATTGTAAACACTACATGCACAAAGACTGTGGAGGGCCATCACTATTGTGCCACTGGGACACCCTGGCTCAAACATACCGTCCCACATGGGACTCACGGGGTATGTGACATGACATACACAAACACCACTGTGAAATGTGACCATGACACATGCACAGATATGAACAGTTGCACATCACAGTGGTCACGTACACGTAACACCCAGGATCCTGTCCCCATGAACACGTGCACAGCCTGGGGTGGCTGCCCACAGGTGACACCCACAGGACAACATGTACACCAACATACACACAATAGGAAATGCAGCCTTACATGCCTTATGATAAGGTTTGGACAGGCTGTCGTGATGTAGGTGTGCCCCTCACTCCCTGGGAGCTATCTGTGGCTGGCATATGTCCATCTGAGACAGGCATGCTGACCTATGCCAGTCACATATACAGTGATGCGTTGAACCGCAATGGACCGATCGGTGCCTCCGGCCGGCCCATTGCTTTCAATGTGTGCGGGTACGCGTTGTACCCCTGTGCGCGTTGAACTGCAATGGACCGATCGGTGCCTCCGGCCGGCCCATTGCTTTCAATGTGTGCGGGTACGCGTTGTACCCTGTGCGCGTTGAACTGCAATGGACCGATCGGTGCCTCCGGCCGGCCCATTGCTTTCAATGTGTGCGGGTACGCGTTGTACCCCTGTGCGCGTTGAACTGCAATGGACCGATCGGTGCCTCCGGCCGGCCCATTGCATTCAATGTGCGCGGGTACGCGTTGTACCCCTGTGCGCGTTGAACTGCAATGGACCGATCGGTGCCTCCGGCCGGCCCATTGCTTTCAATGTGTGCGGGTACGCGTTGTACCCCTGTGCGCGTTGAACTGCAATGGACCGATCGGTGCCTCCGGCCGGCCCATTGCTTTCAATGTGTGCGGGTACGCGTTGTACCCCTGTGCGCGTTGAACTGCAATGGACCGATCGGTGCCTCCGGCCGGCCCATTGCATTCAATGTGCGGGTACGCGTTGTACCCCTGTGCGCGTTGAACTGCAATGGACCGATCGGTGCCTCCGGCCGGCCCATTGCTTTCAATGTGTGCGGGTACGCGTTGTACCCCTGTGCGCGTTGAACTGCAATGGACCGATCGGTGCCTCCGGCCGGCCCATTGCTTTCAATGTGTGCGGGTACGCGTTGTACCCCTGTGCGCGTTGAACTGCAATGGACCGATCGGTGCTCTCCGGCCGGCCCATTGCATTCAATGTGTGCGGGTACGCGTTGTACCCCTGTGCGCGTTGTACCGCAATGGACCGATCGGTGCGCACCCATTGACAATGGGCTTGCCTGGCAACGGACGCGTTTTCGAATTTCGAA